>JAECUM010017856.1:0-34611 GCA_016617855.1 Megalonaias nervosa | reverse complement strand
AAATAATGCTTACTTGTCGGATGGAACACGACTAGGAACAATTGTGAGCTATTATGATGGTGACTCACCGCAGTTTACTCATTTAAGATCTTCGATGTTAGCATACGTTGCGATAAATTTATTATCGATGATAAACAGATTTCCTGATACCGCGGTTAGAGTTGCCACAGATTCATTTTATATAAATAAAAAATATGCGAATTTGTCAAAGATTGGTACCGACGCACCATGGGGCGAATGGAGAATTAAACTAGAAAAGATACTTAGTTATTCTAAATCAGCCGACGTTGCATCTAAAGATATATACCACAAGAATAATCAAATGTCACAATTATCATCAGCACCATCGGTATATGATCCTGTGGCCAGACATAAAAATCGTTTATCTTTACGGGTGTGGTGGTTCTGGTAAAACAACTCGTGCGATTGAAATATATGGTTGTTTTAACACCTACACATAGACTCGCCAGAAAAATGATCGAACGTGAAGTAAAATCTCAAACTTATCATGGTTTCTTTAGATGGTGCGGAGACGCATGGACTCCTGAACGAACGGGTGAAAAATATATTCCCAAGATCATTATTTGGGATGAAATATGCACGGTGTAGCTAGATGTGTTAAAAACGTTTCTTGATTGGTTGTTGACGAAACATACTGCTGTGATAATGTGTGGCGATCATGGCCAACCACCACCTTTTGTTGGATTTTCTCCACATGAATGCCTCAAAACGTTTGTAGATTATTATGAGGAAATAAATGATGATTACCGAGCGCTTGATCCGGAATTAAGAGAGTTTAAAAAATTAATCAGAGTGCAGCGAGATAAAATACAAAGTGAAATAATGCGTGAAGTAATTCCAGAAACTTCTATGAATGATTTTTGGAATTTATGGATTGCCGCTGATTTGATAGTTGCAAGTAGAAAGATAGTTCGCGATTCACTTCAACAACAATTATTTCTGTTATATAAAGAAAACTTTTCAAATCTACCTGTACCATTGTGTTATCGCCCAGCAGATACGCGACGACAGAATATCGATGTTGTAATTCCTGGACGAGATACCGGAGGTGTCCCGGAAAAACAAAATCTTGTACTAAATGATATTGTTTTAGTTCCTGTGAGTGCTGTTGAGAGCGCTTTTACAATGGACAAAACTCCATGGACTCTAGGATATGCTATAATGATTCATTCGTCACAAGGATTAACTATTTCCGATACAAATATTTGGATTGCCAATGATCGCATCGAATGGTCAAATTTAGTTTATCTGGCAGTGTCTCGAGTAAGAAGAATATATCAGCTGTGGAGGGTTATCATAGACTTCACAGTTAACTACCGGCGACACCGAAGGTGTTGGCGATGATGTAGTAAGAAACAAATTAGCTTGTTATAAGCAATGTGACCAAAAAGAATAAGCGTGATTTTGATCTCGATGCTGAATTTATCATGACACTGAAACAACGACAGGATAATCATTGTGCGAGTTGTAACAGTAATGTTGCGGCAGTGTTCGAACAATAATCCAAGACAGTTTACCGTTGATAGAATTAATAATAGTCTTGGTCACACAGGCGAAAATGTGATTCTGACCTGTCCTGAATGTAATCGACGTTGAGGAGCCAGTTCACAGAAGTGAAGACGGTGGTAATTGTGTATCTTCAGGAATTACTTATAACTGTTCACGTACAAATCCACGCTGAGAAGCAGTTGAATCTAGTCTGTAGATTGCAGGTTTACCCGTGGATCTTACCACGCTGGAAATTTTATGTGTGGTCACACTCCAAATAGGATCAGTTGCTCTTTTTTTACCACCTTCAAGTTCACCAGGTTCATATAAATGTCTTACAGTCACATTACCTAGTACTGGTTATTTTGAGAAAGAGTCACTTTGTTGTATTGGTATATTTTTTAATGATCGAGCTGATGGGTTTCATACCAGTTCCACGAGTAATTTCATTATTTCACACCTGGTAGTCTTGCAACCCATTCAAGAGATCACTTATCCCCGTACTTAAGGTCAGTGGATATTTCCTTCGCATACTGATATCCAAACAATCGCTCAGCAAGTGTTCGATTAAATCGCTCAACGATTGTCTTATCGCGATGAATTGCGGTGTGTCCTCGTCTGATTTTAACGTTATGTTGTTTCATCAGAGATGATACTGCACCAAGAATTTTTTTGCCAGGATCCACCTGTAGCAACTGTGGCCATCGTAGACCCCCACGTTGATAAATTCGTTCGAACGCAGATGCAACGTCAGCTGCTGTTTTAGTTGATAGCGGTTCTGCTTCTTTATATCTACTTGCAACGTCAACGACAGTTAACGCGTATTTGTATGTGCGCGATTGACGTCTACCAATTTTAATAGTATCATGCGGTAAAAACAAATTATCTGTCTGATGAAATTCATTGTGAGTGCTGACATCAAAATGTGCGTTCTGAAATTTTTTAGGTGGTGGTAGATAAATTTGCCATATTGCCTGTCGTGTTAACCAATTCGCAGTAACAGAACGTACGACATTTGCTCCATTAGCAAGTTTACTAATCGCTGCTCTACCCTTCGAATATCCTCTTGGGCTATAATAAACCGATTCCATTGTATAATAATAATCGGTTGATTAATTACCAGCCCCTAGTACTAGTTTACCTTTCATCGCAGATTTTACTAGGAAGCTAGCAAGTTTTTCTCTGAGAGATTTATTTTTATGGAATTTAACGAGTGAATCAACTTCACGTCCACAATATGTCGTTGTTGTAAATCTTTATTTTTATAAGCAACATCATGAACGTGGATACTTGATCAATCGCATTTATTGGATACTCTACAGGTCTTGGTTGGTCTCGTTCGTCAAGTCGGCTATCAAGTCGGGTTCCAGGACCACAATAATTATATCCACTAAGATGGTTTTCTTCTGGGTGTTTAGCCCATGGAGTCCCTGGTAATTTTCCCAGTGATGCAGCGATATCACCACCTGTCTTCGTACGAGACGAAATAAATCTGTATTTGCTTGTACCACATTTCACACACTTGCCTGTAAGCGCACGCTTTTTATTTTTTGTTATTATTGTTGTCAATCCACTGGTGGGGGTGGGTGCTCTGCATCGAACACAATATAAATCCATATTATTTATTATTTGTACAACATGGATATCATTGATTTCTCAGCGACACGAAAACAAGAGCCAGTCAGACATCATCCAGCACTACCAAATTCTATCAGAGCAATTATACTTGTCAATCTGGGTCTGGTAAGACGCAATTGTTGCTTAATCTGATAATGAGATGGCTCAAGTGGGATAAGTTGAATTTAGTGGAACCATCTGTAGATGATCAGCGATGCTACGATGTGCTTAAAGATTTTAATGAAGAAACGAAGTCGTCGGATGAAGACGGTAATGATATTACTGATTTTATCACCGATATTGATGAAGCACCATCTGTAGATGACCTCGATGGATTTATTAATAATCTCGTAGTATACGATGATGTGATGCTGGATAAACAATCAAATCCAGCTGGGATATTTTCCCGAGGTAGACACAAACATGCTGACGTAATTTATGTTACTCAGCGATATACACAAATACCTAAACTGATCAGAGATAACTGCAATATTTTAGTTGTGTTTAATGGAGTCGATACACATACTCTGCGAAATATTCATCAGACTTGGTGTTCAGGGGATATGGATATAATGAAGCTTAAAAACTTTTTCTCGCACGCTCAAGCTACACCACACGGATTTATCACGATAAATTTACATGATCCTCGGTCGCGATATCGTATAGGTCTGGATAAAATTTTGGCTGAGAGACCGTTACTCTTTTTTACGCTACAGCAGCAGGTAGGGTGACGACCAGCAGTGAATGTCCGGGTAGATAAACGAACACGAAAACACAAACGTCAAAGATAAAGTAACAAAATGAGATAAACCAATTAGAGAGAGTCTCGGTCGGTTAGAGGCTTCGGTTTGGCGTTATTGACCTTGTATTTTCATTTTCGTAGGAAGCTTTATTTTCAAAAAAAGGACTCTTTTAAAGTGTGGTCTGTTCACCCTTCCTACTGCTTAACAATTAGAGATTCTTGGTATTTCTGGTATACCATTTTTTCGGTGATATTTTTTCCTATTGTACGTATCAGGCTATCTTTTCACTGTACCGGTACTTCGGTAGTTTTCGTACGAATGTAATGTACGGAAATCCAAAGCAATGTTTGTTGTTACGAACTCAATGATACTAACAAAATATTTTCATCACAAAACAATACAAAATCATTTTTTAGATTTTTACAATGCGTGTATTTGTCACAATGTCACAATTTGGAATATATAATGTCACAATTTGGAATATATATATATAGTAATTATAAATATCTTAAGTACATGTGTTCCTGTATAAGAATGACGCTCATCTTAAGTATGTTTAATGTTTACTGGCCTTCTCTGATAAATATCTTGCTCTGGTGTTGGAATATGAGTGAAAGTTTCCTTGCTATTACGTCCATAATGTAGCAAGTGCATGATTGGAGAAAGGTTATATTTTGTCATACCTACTATTCAGGTGAACCAGTGCATAATGAATATTCTATTATAAGATCAGACGATCAGGTCACTCTGGTTATGTATTTCCATGCAGTACGTTGTCATCTTTGTACTTTATTATACTCATTTGGTGGAATTTTGTAACGATACAGCGATGTTTTGCACATGAAAATCTTGCAAATCACCAATCTATGATACTGGAAGACATCCATCAATGACAATCACATATTCTAATCTCCACAAGATTTTAGAAGTCTGGTGAGCGTCTACTGAGCGAGATTAACACCTTCCCTAATAGTTGAATGATAATATCATGATCGAACGTAGTACTGTACTTAGCGAAGTTTTAATGGATGCAAAAAATTAAGGTTAATTCTCGAAAAAACACTAAAACAATAATATTATCGTCCATGTTTTTTATTTATGTAATTTGTTGATGTGTGTGTGTGTGTGTGTGTGTGTGTGTGTGTGTGTGTGTGTGTGTGTTTATGTATATGTCGACGTGTGTGCGTTTGCTTCTGTATTTGTCTATCCGTGCTTTGCTTATTTTACGTCTCTGTGATTTAATTTGTAATTTCATTTTAGGACTTCCACTCGTCTGGATCATCATTGCTGTTATAGGAAGTCTTATTTTCCTAATTATTCTAGTAATTTGTTGCATAAAATGTTGTTCAGATGATCAGCCAGTCCGATCGAATCAGGTAATCTTTGAACTCTTTTGCTTTCAATTGTATTCCATAAATCATAGCTTACTAATACAAAAAAAAGTGTTTATGAAAACTAAATTCAATGAATGACAATACGCAGTCATTAGCCGTTGTGTTCTGTTTGTATTTGATGCATTTATGTCCCTTGACTTCCATCTCTGGCATGCGCACACATCCTTTTCTTCCTGCCATTGTGTCCTAATGCGATAATGGGAAATTGGTTAATATGACTCCTCACACACACACACACACACACACACACACACACACACACAAAACTTTTCATGGTTGCGTTATTTTATAATATTTGAACTGAAAATATGAATTAAATGAATCATAAAAAGTAAAATTATGCAAATATACTTCTATAAGAGTTGTAAATGAATTTACCTATTTATTATAGTCAAGATGGCCGCTATCGCTTAACCGGCTTGAGGCAGCTGTCCGGATTTTTGTGCCGTTTTCATGATCTGTGTGCTTGTTGTCTGTCTTCGTCTGCGTTATTGTGTTCATCATGCACTGGCTGTTCTTTTCGAATGTGTTTCTTCATCTTCTTGTGTTGGAAACGAGAAAAATTAGACTTTTTCTCAGCTGTCTTGCTCCACTGTTGCGGCTTCCTTTGTTATCGAACAAGCCGGCATCACGTGATACTCGCCAGTCCACCCGTTTATGCTATGATGGACCCTCATTAATTGCGTTAAATGGCCACTCCTTGGCTCTCCACACTACATTGTGCACTAGACTAAACGACCTGGGACTACATTCATCATTCCATAACTGTAAACGGAAGCGAAAAAAGAAGCGTTGTTTCAAAGCTGGCCGGCGTAGAACAGGAAGAAGAATTCCAGTTATCTCCCTTTCGCCCTTTCCGGCGCAGAAATTTAAAAATTCGGCCGTTAATTTAGACAACCTAATCCAAATTCCAATTAAATCGTCAACCTTTGTGTCAGCTATCGAAGAGATACCACTGCGCATCGCATTATTCAATGCCCAATCAGTAGGACCATCGGAAAAGCGCACCGAAATAGTTAATTTTATCAACGACCAGAATATCGACGTCTTTTTCCTGACAGAAACATGGCTAAAAACATCAGGCGATGAACCCAAGTGCGTGGATCTGACACCCACCGGTTACTCCATCAAGTCGTTCCCCCGCCACTCTCGCGGAGGTGGAATTGCTGTCATCGCAAAGACCTCCTTGATCAACCGTCTTAACTACACAACAACTTTCAATTTCGACCACACATCGTTTGAACTAGTCCAAACTACACTCGCACTGGAACAAAGGTCAGTCCACTTTTTCTGCCTCTACCGCCCTCCTCCTAGTAGAAAAAACAAGCTGACAGAATCTCTCTTTTTGGAGCAGTTTCCGAATCTCCTGGAGTATGGAAATTCGATAGGTGGCAACCTGATTATTCTTGGAGATTTCAACTTTCACTTTGACTGTCCTGGAAACCCATGCACATCGAAACTCCTAGATTCCATTCACGTTTTCAACCTCAAACAGTCAGTTAGCCAACCCACCCATAAACATGGTCACATATTAGACTGGATTCTTTACAGACCTGATGATAATATTCTTCAGTCCTCCCTGGTGTCCCACGAACTTTCATCAGATCACCTCTGCATTATATGCCATCTTGACGTATCAGTCCCTAACCCTCCACCTTTATTCGCTACTAAGAGAAACCTCCGTATGATAAACAGAACCAAACTAATGCATGACATCCAAGCAAACCTAACAACTAGCTTACCCACTACAGCAGAACAACTTGATAACTGCCTGCGTTCATTGCTCGACAAACATGCCCCAGCAACCAAGTGCAGAGTAGCAATTCAGAAGTGTTCTCCGTGGTATAGCAGTGTTAGGGACCAGCTTCGCACTGCTAAAAGAGACCGCCGTAAAGCTGAGAGGCTTTGGCTTTCCACCAGACTCACTATTCATAAGCAGATCTATGATGCCGCTAAGAAGAATGTCACAAACATAGTCCATGCAGCTAAATCAGCCCACTACAGTACTAAAATCATGGAAAGTTCCAGCTGCAAAGAGCTATTTGAGATTACTAACAAGCTGATGTCAAGGAACAAATGTACACCACTTCCAGCTACCTTCTCTCTAGTCGACCTTCCGGACCTGTTTGCAAATTTCTTCCGTGACAAAGTACAAACCATCAGAGATAAACTTGACAACACAATTTCAGTTGACTCGTCGTCACCATACAGTTGCGATACAGAATTTCAGCGGCAACCGTTAGCAGCATTTGAACCTGTCTCTATGGATTTAGTACGTACAATCGTGATGAAGAGTGCACCAAGTCATGTGAACTGGATCCGATTCCGACGTCACTGCTGCTAGAGTGCTTGGATCCAATACTGCCTTCACTAACTGATGTTATTAATACCTCTCTCTCATCTGGGGAATTCCCATCATTTTACAAAACTGCCATTGTAAAGCCTCTGCTGAAGAAACCAACACTCGACCATAATGATTTAAAGAACTACCGCCCAGTTTCTAATCTCCATTCATGTCAAAATCTTAGAAAAAGTTGTTCTATCCCAACTTGTATCTCATCTGAATTCAAACAGTCTTTTTAGCAATGTACAGTCTGCATATCGCCCTTGCCACAGTACTGAAACTACTCTTCTGAAAGTAGTCAATGACCTTCTCTCTGCTTTGGATGGCGGAAAGATTACAGTCCTCACTCTCCTTGACTTGTCTGCAGCATTTGACACTATAGACCATGATATATTACTTCACCGTCTCCAGCATGTATTTGGCATTCATGATACGGCCTTACTATGGTTCAAGTCCTACTTGGTCAACAGGACACAAATTGTGTCCGCAAATGGAAAACACTCCAGCCCAGTTGATCTATGCTGTAGTGTTTGACAGGAGTCTGTTCTTGGACCTGTTCTCTTCATTCTATACACTCAGCCACTCTCAAGTGTCATAGATCATCATCCAGTGTCTCACCAATTGTATGCTGATGACACCCAAATATACAAATCTAGCCATCCAGCTGAAGTTGAAGCTACCATCCAAGGCGTAGAGAAGTGCATTTCCGATGTGAAATCATGGATGACATGTAACAAGCTGCAGATGAATGATGATAAAACTAAAGCCATCCTGATTACAACACAAAGACTTTCTCATTCACATCCTTTACCTCAGACAATAAATATCAGCAACACCAACATTAAATTCACACAGTCAGTACGAAACCTCGGTGTCACTCTTGACAGTACTCTCTCATTGCATCAACATGTCATGAACACATGCAAGGCTGCATATCTTGAGCTGAGACGAATCAGCTCCATTCACAAGTATCTTTCAGTTGATGCCACTAAAACACTTGTGTGTTCCTTAGTACTTTCAAGACTGGACTATTGTAACTCAATTCTGTCTGGTTCATCTCAATATCTACTTCAGAAACTTCAAAAAGTTCAAAATACAGCTGCTCGAATCATCCTTAGAGTACCACGATCAGAGCACGCCTCTCCCTGCTCTCTACCCTACACTGGCTATCCATACGATCCAGAATTAAACACAAAATTTGTTCTCTGTGCTACGTTTCACTGACGGGCTCCAGTCCAACATACCTATCTGACCTCACCCATGTGTACACACCTGCAAGATGCTTACGCTCCTCTTCTGACACTCGTATTCTCATCATTCCCACTATGAAGATGAAATCATATGGACAACGCTCTTTTGCATACCAGGGCCCAGCAACGTGGAACGAATTGCCCACTGCACTTAGACACAAAGACACAGTGATCTCATTCAAGAGCGCTCTTAAAACTCACCTATTTCAACTGCAAGAACAGACTTAAAGACCTAATAATGTATCCTTACCTTAAATATTTACAGCATGTTTTCTGTTTCTAATTTCGTGGTGTTTGTTTTTAATTTTTGTAATCATATCATTATATATGTTTTTTAAGTGTTGTCAAATGTTGCAAAGCGCTTAGAGCTTCTAAAGATTAGGCGCTATACAAAGTCCTCATTATTATTATTATTATTATTATTATTATTACTTTATTTATTTATTTGTTTATTTATTTATCAAATCTCTAGATCCAGTCAATGGATATTGAGCGGACGTCAGCAAATTTACCCGTACTGGTAATATGACTTATTTAGTATATTAGTGACCGACCATTTTATTTTCTCGGGGTTGGGTGGGGGGCTGGGATTTTCTTTCCAGTCGGAATCTGTTTGTCTGTGTTTTTTGTTTGTTTTTTTTTTTCTTTTCTTTTCTTTTCTTTCACCTCAAGATATTCTATTTTGTTAACTGATATAACGGTTATTATAGTGTCATATAGAGTATAAATCAAAGGAGGAATATTGTTTTATAGCTACATGAGAGCCGGATTGTTTGTTTTCTTGTTTTTGTTTTGTTTTTGTTTTTTTTTTTGTTTTTTTTAGGTTTTTGGGTTGTTTATTTTTAATATGATATGACTGACCACAGAATATAAAATGGTCGGTCATTTACTTCACGTCTAATTATTCCTTCTTATTCACATATAATATTATGGAAATTGAACCTGCAAATTCTTACTTAGCCTTGACTGAGTATTCAATAATGTGTCATTCTTTGACTTTAAAGTTGGATTGTTTTAATTCATATTAAGATGGCTTGATCTTTAATGAGTAAAAACCAATGTGTATTATTTTCAAATCATTCAGAAACTTAAATCAGATTTTTTTCTTCTTACGAAGCAATCCAAACCCTTTCTTAGCATTATACACTTACTTGAGCGAGTCTTGGCCATAGAAACGCGTACAATTATATACGTATTGTTTTCGGCATCTTCTTATTTTATAACATAGTGTCTTCGCATGTGTATTTAACTCCTAGCGTTAAAACGTGTCATTTTCTACGTATGTTAGTCTTCGTGAATCACGGAACGCATTCTTGTTATATAAAATGTTCAGTTATTGTGCCATCAGTTTTATTCCATGAATCAAAGCTTACATTTCTGAAACTGAAGTGACTCATTTGTGACTCTAGACAATAGCAAAGAAGTATAAGGTTAAAAAGGATATATGCCTCGTAATTGATGAGTCTGTCTGACAGAAATATTGGTGAGCGTCAGTTTGACACTAAATACATTCTACTTACACCTTTTCATTGTATTTTAAAGGTAACAAATGCTTCTGGTTTAGATAGTAAATGAACGGAATGCTGGATTGGATGAATGTGCCAACAACCAACCTGCCACATCTAAGTCAAATAAGTTTAGTCCATGTTCTGCCTTTATATTGTGCGTGCACTATATATCGCTTTCGGTATCCTTTGTTGGGAAAATTCTCACGGGTCTCGTCTCTTCAACACCGTGCGGCTTGTTATCAGTTTCATTTGCTTTCTTTTCAAAAACGAAAACAAAACCAAATGACATCAATGGCATGGTAAAGCATGAAGACTAAAATCTTGGTTGTTTCTTGGGCGTTAATAACGCGTGAATTAAAGTACCTAAAGTATGGTACTTTTAATGGGACCGTGAATTTGTGTTTTATTGAATATAGGTTCCTATAGAAAGTTTGATGAAAATCATGTTATCTTTAAAGTTTTATATGTCATAACGTGCATCAAGTTTCTCCACATTTTCTAATTGCAGAAAATAATATATTTCCATTATTTATGTTACATTACTATGCAAAACCATGCCTTAATCGTTTACCTGAGAAGGATACGCGATCTGTAGTATTTCTTCACTACCTCTTTGGAAGCTGCACATGTTTATGTTCTGCGTTCCTTTGGTTCTATAACCATGCAAATAACCGTTTTACAAGCATCGACTATGTTGATATGTTTCTGATTACAGGCAAACGTTACTATCGTTTGTTTTCGCCAGTTCACGAGTCGTTATGTTGTTTTCCCTCAGACTACGCTGGCCGCAATTACGTACAAAAGTGGTATTTTCTTTTCGTAATATCTAATCACTAAAACGTTGTATTTTACAAGTATGTAATTATTATACGGAGAATCTCAAATGGGTAATGATATAATATTGAATTTATGAAAAGAGTTGAATTATGTCCTGCTTTGCTGTAATGAATTTGTGACCAGATATTTGCATAGCTTGGTTTGGAACACAACAGCAGACACAGACAAATTTTATTTAGAATCGGAATTTTATCACGTGATAAGAAACATTAGCTCGTTATAGACATTTTACCGCGTACGAAATGCTGCAGTTGGATCACATTCTGTGAGACCGCCATCTATCAACATTCTTTTCTAAAAGGAGTTAAGTTTATTTACTAGTACAAGTTAACATTTAAACCACGCTTGTCATATAGTGGGGTCCAAGTTATAGGTCCCTCCAGCCCTTTATCCATTGACCGATACCCACAGTATTATTTTGTAACGTGCCCTTCGGGGTAAATTGGCCAAATTCCGACAAATGTAACATTTTTTCCCAATGTGCCAACGGGAAATCGATATCGAAAAATGGTCGCCCAAATGTTGATAGCAATAGTAAAAGAAATAGAGTTCCAGAAAATTGGGTAAGGAAAATCTCCACGGTCGCAGCCAATCGTTAAAGAGAATACTGCGCAAGAATTTCATGGGCTTATTTAGACCAATCAGAATTACATCAAGTGACATCTGAACATGTTGTCATATCAACAATATTAAACTGCACATACTGTATGTAAAGTGTACCGAGTATATGATAGAACTTTATAACTTCATATGATACACTCTAGCTTCCTATTTAAATAAATTTAATAAAAAACGTAAACAGTCCCTTTTACAACCAGTGAGACACATATCTCCTTTTTCCATTTATGCAACCGTGAATTTATTGTGAGCGGCAGAACCCTCCTAGTCTACACAATCAATGGTGTTAAAACGCAAGTAACAAGCACACTCGTGGGGTTGTATTTTATTTTATGAATATTTGACTGATTTCGTTTAAAAACCGTACTCTGGGAATACGAGTGAAAATTGGAGGAAATTTTAGTTGAATTAAATACTGATAGAATTTATAATTTAGTTTTACATTTCATAGTTTATTGTATTTTACCTCTCTGCATTTTTTTTAATCGACAGGTTACTCCAGGAAATAAAAAATGGACGCTGCCAGGTCCAGTAGTGTCGGTAATAATAGTAATATCATTATATACACAATGTCGTTGGACTTTTTCTCTATGTTGCTACCACAAATGAAACAAAGTAAGTTAATAGCTTTGTTTCCATGTGTTACATGAGTGATTATGAAGGCGTATTCTGGAATATCATCACGATTATTGGGGGGGGGTAGGCCTTGGGTCGAAAGAAACAGACAAGGGGTCAACGGGAAGGAACGATTGGCGAAAATCCCTGCATTTTAAGCGCTTCCAGGGCAGTACCTGACCCCGTCCCTCTCCGTCATTGTAACAACAACTGTCGCCTAGTACTCATGTATCAGCGCTCAAACCCGTTCGGCCATGAGCTGATGCGCGATATTTGCCGTTACTCGCAGCATGTATTCGAGTCCTGACTGGAACGAATTATAAATCTCTAACAAGCTAGATTATATGGGTATAAATATAAATGATATACATATATTTCATGTAATAATGTATCGTAATATATAATGTGGGACCCAGGAAATAGACACGTTCATATATATATATATATATATATATATATATATATATATATATATATATATATATATATATATATACATATATATATATATATATATATATATAGATAGATAGATAGATAGATAGATAGATAGATAGATATATATAGATAGATAGATAGATAGATAGATAGATATGAGGTATAGTTCTTGCCTACCTGACCACTGTCATTTATTTTAAAAATGTTTATTTAAAGTTGATTTCAAGAGCAAACCTTGATTAATCCTTAAAATATTTTAGAAGAGAACTTGTCGACATTGGTAAATAATTATTCATTCCTATTTTAATATCATTTAGTTGAAACACTTTTAGTTTTGTTTAGTTATAATTTGAAAAGAATTATTTATTTAACTTATTCATTGTAATTACAAAGTGAGCATTGACCTTTAGGACAAAACAATAGAATTCTGGACTATATCATTGTGGTACATCAAGATTATTGGTTCATCAACTCATAGAAGACAAATGGTACACCAGCACTTTCAAGACTATTAGAATTCATTCGGAATATTCAATACTTTTGGATATGTGATAGGATATTTAGGTTTATTTGGTATTTAGTTCACAATACTGTACATTCCTTTCAAATTTTAACATTGTATTTTAGGGAAACAAAATGTTTTTTGAATTTTAGAATTTTGTTGGTTATGCTTTTATGCTTCTTGATGTTACATAGTTTAAGACCATTTAAATGCAAGCAAATATACTTAAAGAAATTTAATCGTCAGGTAGGCCTCAATTCTATCTTGAATCTCGGATAAAGTTCAAATACACTATAAACTAAATATAGATAAAGCCTCACCTCATAAAGAAAAGAAAGATTTATATAATAAACATTTCTTCAACATATGAGTCAAATATACATATGATACGATAATGATCACAAATGACAATGGAAGATGTTTTATGAATGACATAAAATATATGCAAAAAAAAAGCAATATAGTACTTCTATACACGTCAGTGGGCATCTGCAATCAAATAATATTCTAACTTGATCCCAGTAATGTATTCCTGCAACATCAAACTCCACCTCAAAAATATCTTTTGTTTTTCATTTTGTTAATGAAAGTAAGGGGGTTCTGATCACTGAGTACAATACTGGAAAAGGCAGTGAACTAATATACACCTCAAAACGTTGACACACCAACTTCAAAGCCAAAAATTCCTTCTCAATTGTGGCATAATTTCCACGCTGTTTGTTTAGTATGTTAGAAAAATAACACACTGGATGATCCACATAAATTTAATCTTATTTAATCAACATTCCAAAAACCACTATGACACTTGCATCAACAGACATTTTAAATAATAGACCGAAGTATGGAGCTGAAAAAGCTGGTTCAGATTTAAGGATAGTCTTTAATTTGGCAAAGGTTCTTGACACTTGTAAGACCAATACAATTTGGTTTTCTAACTCAAACAAATTTGTTGGTGGCTTGGCAATTACGAAGAAATTTGAACAAATGTTTACTATTTATGAATTCTGAATATTGATTAAACCAAAGTCACTACAGTCAGATTTCATTCCATCGTTTATATCCTTACTGTGTGGGGCAGGTACAACTTTACTGAGTCTTGACCGTTGATGCGCTCTCTCGAAAAGAACGTATCAATTTAACTCAGTCCAAACACATTTCATTTAAGTGTCAAACTTTTTCATCTTTTCAAGTGATAAGAGGCTTTATCTAAAATATTTTGGTAGATTCGGTTTCACTGAGTAGATTGAATCGATTTTATAAGGACACTTTTCAAACAAATTTTCAAGAAGTCGTCACCTAAACAAGATTGTACATTTCTCAGGATAACAGGCTATTCTAGTTTCTCTCAGTAAAAAAAAAAAATCGATTAATAACAAAATAATAAAATATAGTTTTAAATGTAAATTGAACTAATTATTTTCATAGTGATCTTCACAAAATGTGTGCTTAGTCAGCTCACCTCTGTAACAGAGGAAGCCGTTTATATCAAACCTGATTAAGCAAAATTCCTGCTAAAAATGAATTGATAAATAAATAATGTATGTATTTTGCTCATTATAAACAAAGTATGATTATAAAGAACAGATAGCATTGGTTCCTCCAAGCTGACTTTAAACACCCTCCGCTGTACTTAGAATACTACCCTCTAACTTTGGGCACAAGTACCGCTCCTACTACTACTACTACTATTACTACTACTAAAACAGTACTCAGACTATTCCTACAAACTACGACTACTAACTAATATAACCGTTACTACAGACATCGATATCTGTACTCAACCGGGAACTCAAATATTTGATTACGTCACTTAAAGTTAGTGGTTTGGGATCGCAATATTGAACGCACATGTAATAACGTTCTCTGCATATTGTACACAACATATCTTGGAACAAATATAAAGGGTGCAGTTTACTTTTATTTGGCATATAGAACATCACGTTTAACTAGTTTCTTCTTCATTACACTGATGACATGGATCTCAAATTGTCTGTGTTGGTGAATTTAGACCACAATATCGCTGTCGAACTATATTATGTATACTACTGCTACTATTGCTACTACTACTACTGATAATACTACTACTACTTTCAGGCTGATAATCCTCCTTCTGCCCTAACAAGACACAAAGGAAGAAGGAAGTCTAGTATTCGTCTGGAGAAGGCTACTCCTCAGTCAAATAGTAATTGATCAATAATTGTTATGTATTTTATTTCAAACGTTGTTGCAGTTGGTCTGTTTTATGAACAATTTCTGTACGTTACGTTGATAATGTAACTTATAAATATTATCGAGAGAAGAATGGGGGGAGGCTGTATCACATCGTAAAAATAGAACACATACGGGTTGGTGAGTAATTATGTACGTATCGGAATTGTTGTACTCATTTAAAAACCTCGATTTAGAGTAGCAGAAAACAGAGAGTCGTTCGGTAGAAACAAATTCAAAAGACTAAGTTTATTTGTCTGCCTTCCATATAGGTCTACAGATAATCAATTAGGTAACAGCTTGTTGTCAGTGTTTCATAGCGCAGTCATTGGCGTTACGGATTCCGCGTAACCTCAAATATTTTAGGCAGCAAAACTGTGTACTTTTCATAATCCCCATAGACATCTTTATTGACGATTTCAAAATATATTTTACTTGGAACTAACTTAGTCACATACTGAAGATATGGCCAAAGTAGGAAATAATCGAACTAGTATTATTGAGAGTAATAAATTCAAACTGTCCAGACATCTTTTTCAAAATTTACCCAACCTATAGTAGTCTCTGACTGGAATATGCCAGTGTAGACGGTAGTAGAGAGGACAATTTCATTCATGTTAAAAGAGGACAGCGCAAAGCTGACCGCAATTTCAATGGTTTACCTTGTTATGTACATAAAGACGTTAATATTTAGAAACAGGTTTTATTCCCTTGAGTGGAAGGAGATCCGATCAAAACCTGAATGTTTAAAAGATTATCAGCGGTGACAACAAAGAATAAATATAACGTTTCCTATAGGTTGTTAGATATATATTAAACCTCAAAAGCGAAAACAAACCGTAGTCATTCTATTCAATTGCAGCAGCGAGTTATGGAACAGTAGAGTACAAGAAAAGTTTTAAACACAGAATATTGATTTTTAATATGGTGCTAAGAATAACAACAATGTAAACCAAATATTCATCTTATATAGTAGAGTTGCCAATTTTTATTGCAGTCATATAAAGATATCGATTTTAACTGTAATTATAAATAACCTTACAAGAGCAAGAGATTCGCAATATCTATTGTAAAAATAGCTTTAAGAAGTAAAAATATCACTGTTCAATACTTCACAACGTAAATTAAAAGGTACTATATAAAAAAGACATCATCCTAACCAGTATCGTGCAGAGAAACAAAACAGAAAAATGATAAAGAAAGATATCATGTAACATAGGAATTGTTTGTTTTTGGATGTCAGCTTCACCATGTTAAGAAAACCATTCTACCACTTATAATTTGCTTGAAATAAGTGTTTTTCCCGCTTTATTATTTATAATAAGAATTATGTTTTCTAGAAAAAATCAGAATCCTGTTATACACAAGAAAGAGCAGTGTTGCTATCATTTACATTTATATCACACTAGTAACACCGAGAATATATGCTTTCTGGTACTAACAGCAGGACTGGAAGCTGGTGCTGCAATGAAAGATCACACAAACTCTAAGAAGACAAGGAAAGCACAGAAAAAGAAAAAGAGAAAGAAGAAAAGGAAACAACGCAGCAAAACACATGAAGAACAGGATCGGGTTGAAAACGCTTCAACAGAGAATGATGCATTGCCTTCAAAAGATGACGGCAAGAATGCTGATAAAGATGCAGAGTCAGGAGGAGATACAAGAGAGCAATATTAATTTCGGTATGACTGAAAATCACATTCTTGAAGATCAACTGCAGTGAAGTAGAAAATTGGGAGATCACGCTGATGAACTGAGGAGTACAAGAAGAACAAGAATACAGGAACACCAAATATAACAATAGGTCTGGAAATGATGACTAGTCAACATATTCCATAAAAATTAGATAAATTATACAGCTTCAGACAAGTCAATGAGGATCAAATAAATCAATTTCCAAAATAGAGTTAATACAGAATTAGTAGACAATACGTTCTGACACCACCGAAATGCAAAACTTGTGAGTACATTTAGTCATTTAGCATCAGGCATACAATTGCAGATAGTGAATAATTGAGCTTAGTACCGATTCCTGTATTTCTTGTATGTATATAGACGAAACAAAATAAAACAGACGACATCTGTAAAATGAGTAGCTAGACGTTACACCGTTTCTATTTTGATTGCACATTAGAAAGGAGCTTTAATAACTTATTTTATGCACTTTACGGTTGCTAATAGTGTTATATGCATTTTGAGTTTGGTATTGATCTATTACACCATTGCCTTGTCAACCCATCCAGTAATTGTGTGAAACACGGTACTTGTTTGAGTTTTTCTCAAATTTGTTAAGCAACTATTTTTGTCTTTTTCATAATATGTCAATATAATAATTTTTACTAGAATTGTAACATTTTAATGGTAGATAATCAGTTTTAATGCATCAGTCGATTTGAAAGATGTGTTCAGTCCTTCCATCCCAGACGTTGAAATCATGTGTTTTCATCTGATCTCAGGCAGCAATGTTGTTTCAAATTTGACAAAGTGCAATCAAATGCACGGAAAATCGGCAAACGGGAGCCGTCCCAGTTGCTACAGTTTGATGTTACTTTATACCATTCAAACGACGAACAGTCCAGGTATACCAAAATGCAGTTACCTGAGTTTATAGAACACTAATGACATCAAGAATAATGCAAAGTCTGGCCTGTTCTGTAGAAAAATACACGGTCGTTTAAAACTGTTTAACCCTTTCTTCCAAATAAAAGTACAGTAGACCATTGGAATCGAAAATATTAAATTAAATGTTGACCCTACTGTACTCATGACAGTTTCTTGATTTAGGCTAAATTAAGCAGCCTGGTTAACTGATAGTCTGTCACATTGACGAAATTTAGTACATAATATTCCAAACTGCTTATGGCTTCAACATTGTTCACCCATTATTCGTAAAATGCAAAAGACAAGCTTTCGATCTCTCTGTAAATCACGTGGACCTCACACGTAGCAAGCGAAAATAGTGGTCAGCAGGCCATTTTGGTAGCAATCTGAAAACACTTGGCTGACCAGTGATCTGAGTTGGCAATCCATCAATTGTTTGCTCGCAGCAAAGTCTTCTTAATTCAAACGCCCTAGTAGGATAACAGCAGATTTTTATTTTTGTTACTGATCTAGGTTAAAGCCTGTATCACGTGCACACGAATGAAAGTTACCATTACTCTCCAAAGCAAGAGGAAATGCATGTTTTGTAGAAGATATTAACCTAAATCAGTATCAAACCTAAATCTTTATTACCATACTACTCACATTTCCGAGGTTGTCCGTCAATATGGCACGTACAATTAAAATGCAAGTACAAGGCACAAGTACAAACACAACCACAAAATCTGCTGTCCACGCTCGCGATTATTTTACTCGTCACTTAGATTGCATGTCGATGTGACACGTATTTACGCGTGTACGACGCAGATGCAACGCAGATACGCTGAGTACATCCGCTGACCGTTGTCATGATTTGCATCATTGCTCGAGTAGTAAAAGAAGGGACTACTATTATAGGAAATAGATTACTGACACAACCTCTGCATATAAGTGTAGCCACAAACGCAAACACAACCAATGAACTTGCGTGTAGTTTCCAGTTGTCAGCGCAGTCGCTGCTAGACAGACCGATCGATATTTATATGCATTCTTAGTGAGGCCCTCTCTTATCTGTTACTACAACAGGGTTGTTTCTTGTATAAGGATGTGTTAATGTATTTTACCAGCGTGCCAATCAATTCTCATAGAGAAAAAGATTTAACTATGTTACGAGTCTATGCTTTTAAAATAAGTAACAGAAAAGAGTGAAGGCAACAAGCTTTGCAAACTTTAACAAATAATTTATTTCCCTAGCATACAAAGTGTAAAATAAGAAAAAAAGAACTTACGGTATTGCGAATTATATCCAAATTGTAATCCAAGAATTAAAAAATACAAGTCCTATCAATGAAAAGTTCTAAGTGAATCTCAGTTCAAATCCCGATGAAATTCAAGATGGAAGGCGATGACGTCTATAATAACCTACGAAATGTAGATGTGTCAACAGTCTTTTGTTGAATCACAGAAAATATTATTCCAGTTTTGAATTCCGTATAAATTCCAGCGAATGTCTTTGTCCAAGAATTATATCAGAGCTCTTTTGTATTTCCAGGGAAAATAATCACTTGAATTAAATAATTTGAAGAAAATAAAAATTCAGCTCGAACTAGACACAACATAACACAACTCAAAGTGCTAGATGTTAAAGCACAACTGACTAACCTTTATCAAAAACATCAGTTATACGACTAATTAAGACGCAAAACAGATTCCCGGATGAGGGTCAAAAGTTCATTCTTCTGGAAAAAATAAAAGTTTGTTACCAATTGACATATGCTTAAAATCACGTATTCCAGGTATGACCTTGACTCAACTTAATGATTCTTACTCTGAGAAAGAATTTTTAATTTTTTTAAAAAAAAAGTTGCTTACATCAATGAAATAAAAACAAATAAAGAAAATAAAAAAGTCAATCAGATCAAACAGAACTGAGCTCAATTCTGGACAAGGTCAAGACCAGTAAACGATGTTACATTACAATAGCATGTAATGGAATAAAAAAGAAATTTAAAACTAACAGACAGACAATTAAATTAAATATACTTAACAACTAAAAAATTATTATTTTGGCATCCTATTATCTCAATGCAAATTTACATTTCTTGTCCAGATACATAAGTCAACCAAAATGTTCATTGTGAATGTAACAACTACACAAACGATTATATGATGGAAGTGCTAGCAATAATTTAGAGACCTAAAATTATTATTCCGCGGCGACGTATGCCAACCATTTTACGGGGCGATTACTGACGCAGTATTCTAGTCGCGAAGGATGTTTGAGGTGGAGTGCAGAACACAATAAAATAAAATCCCAAACTGAAACTGATTAAGCCTCCATACAACGGTGCTATCGCAACGTTAAGTACACCTACTCACTTCTTATGCATATCACCATCAGTGATGTGTACGCAAAACATGGATTAGACGTCGCTGACACCAGTGATTATCCGAAAGATAATCCAATGTTTAGTAACGAACAGAAAATGGTTGTCTGTAAGTTCAAAGATGAGTCCACGGGCAAACTTAACGAAGAATATATGGGACTGCGCCCCAAGATTTACTCATCATTGGTCATGGCTCCAAAACATGAAAAAGGCTAACATGCTGTCAAAAATAATGTATGTGGAATGTTTGCAGCAACGAAGTGAATTCGAACAAACAACAAATCTGATCCGGATAAGAAACATCGGATGAGTGTGTATCGTTGCACTAAAGTACTTTTTCCCCTCACACCAATTGGTGGATATTATGGCTACAGGATTTTTGTTCAGGTAGCTTCGCTAATGCAGCAGTCATATCATCGCCGACATTTTTAAACACGCGTGATTTTTTCCTAGTGGTTCTCATAAAAGTGAATGTCTTGGTTCCACACCGAAAACAAGTCCCAATAAGCGCATTTCAAACACTATCTGTTTGAACCTTCGCTGAATTTGCAGTACGAGTTTTCATACGGCATCCCACACACTAACAAGATATGATTGTGTTATACAATAATTTATATTTAACATGTCATCACTAAAATGAAAAGCTCAGCTTTTTATGTCAGTGACTTCTCTGCGAATGCAGACTCCAAACTACCCAAGTACGGTGACATGAAGGTTTCAAACTCAGTTATCACATTGAATATGACCTTGAGATGGTTAGCATGGAGTATGATGTACATTATTGCGCCGTCAATTGGTAATCTACCATGTCATGATGTACTCAGAGATGTCACGGCAGCGATGCAGCCGTTGTTAAGAAGCAAATCCTCCACCGTTGATTTCATTTCCACAGTCGATGACGCTTCTAGCATTGAAGAACTTGATCCGAGAGAGCATAATATTGTCGTTGATGACGATGAGTTTATGAATATGTTTGCAGAGGCCAACCTGTAGCCGAACAGCTTTGTCACTCACACGAATTTAATGGTGGACTGCGCAAGTGTTTTGTTGATTTGGACATGACAATTTAAACGATTAGGACAAATATAATGACAAAACCTGTCAGTTATGTTATATCAGAATATGGCGAGCGCAACTTCAAAGCTGCCACGACATATAAAAGTGATTTATAATGTTATAGCCGGTCACAAACGTGATGTTACAATCGTGATTAAATGCACTGAAAGATCGAATAAAGGTTTATGCCACTTGCTTTAGCCGCCAAGACATAAAACAGTGGAAGAGGAAACGAAAAAGTTGCATAAATCACCGCGAGATTTGTGAGTCATTTTGCCGGGACTGCTCAAACCATTGAACAGTTGCCAGCGCCGATGGAGAAATTCCAATCAGATGCCAAAGCAAAAGATGAAAACATTAGATCCTCTAAGACCATTATAGTCCGTGTACCTGTCAATACTAAACACAGACCAGCAAAATTTAGTGAACCGGATCGTTAGTGGATCTTTGAAATCCTTTAATGGCAACGCTTGAAATTTGAATTTATATTTATTTTCGCTATTGGTGTACCTATGGCTAAAATGAAGAATATAATTGCTGCAAGTGATTAATGGTTGGTAGAAGCGACCACTGCAATAAAATTATGTATCCGAGATTTCTCTAAGTTCACCTGTGGAAACAACAAAGTGTGGGGTGTTTTGCCTGTAGCATGTCTATTATGTGGAAAGAGCCCTCGAGGAGGTTTCACAACTTGAACCAAAGTTTGGACAAGTCCTTGTATCACGGACAGAAAGGTATCAACTCGAGCAAACTGATGACGTCCTGAAAGTTGTCCTCGAGGACTCTTCACTTTTCATCAACGAAGGGTTTATAGGCCTGTAGCAGCACCACGCGGAATCAGAAGGCGGTATAATCTGTTATACTACATAGTGTGGCTCGGTGGAAGCAATATGGCTGTGAAATAGTATCAAATAACCGTACCTGAAAAGCATGAGCTGGAAGCATCCGCATTGTCATTTTTAATGCAGTGTCTCCAGGAGCACACGTTATTTAGGGAGATCAGAAACCTTGATTACCTAATGTTCAACCTTGTCCAAACTGCACAACTGGAGAAAGCAATGCCTATAGTCGAAAACAGCTACAATAATAAGCTTCGATGGCGACCACAAGAATAGCGACCAGGTTTCATGCCAATGCCATAGTCCTACTGCTCAACGTTCAGCTTGAGAAGCTGGTTGACAAACCTAATGATATCATACAGAAGCGCACTGAAAATTACATGTGTAAGACGTCTGGTTAGGCATTTGCGGCTGTGAAGCTCCAGAAATCCGTGTCTCACAAGAAAAAAGAGGCAATATGATTAGCTTAACAATCTAACCCGTCGCTATTTTTGCATCTTCGGCCAGGGCGACCTGATGGAAGATCACACCAAGCCTTTCAGAACCAACATTACCATATGCGTATTTCATACGTTATTATGTGGACTTTGGAGCTCTGAACTTCCAGATGGAAGGTTCTGCCAACAATCCTGAAAAAGCAGGAGGCAGAAACTCGATGACCAGGTATAATTTGGTTTCTGCTGTGATGGGATATCCGAAGAGCCACTGTTATAACGAGGCAATGAGTTATAGGGTATCAGAGAGGTGCTTCGAAACCCTAAGAGATGATCTTAGGAAGGAACAACTGCAGGGACTTTGCGACAGAGAAAACCTACCACATCAGTAGCAGAGAGTTTGATACAGACCGCGTTTACTTATACGTGCGACAGAATCACATCAAATGGTGCGGTGAATACTATAAATGCATCTGGTTTGTATCAACGCAAGACTGACAAACCTGTGATTTTACACCCAGCTACAACAATGACACTGTCATCGTCCAGGGTGCCGTGATTTATTTTTTATTAACCTCGGGAAGACAGGTAGTGGGGCTTGATTGGAGTCTGTGTAGACTGGGACTAAAAATACATTATAGTAGTACTGCCGTACCGCCTAAAGCTTCAACTACCTTTGCGTATATATTCGGAAACACCATAGGTGCTAGGGACTCTACATCGCTTAGCTGACGGGAATCTCAAGCAGCTTAACCATCTTGAGCAGCAATGAAAAATCTCATTGTAGGTAAAATACGACGATGGGGAGCAACTACACGGAGGAAGTCTAGTAATTGGCACCTGCCAATCCTGACGAGAAAGACTTGGATCAGCTCGCAAAACAAGTGCCATGCATCGCAAAGAAAATATAAACCATTGATGGAAGAATATCTGTACCATCATGGGGTTGACACGTCCCGGTTCACATTAAGATAGACACTGAGCACCGCGAATATCCAGAGCACCCTGAGCTGTTATTGCCCATTCTCTGGGGCAGAAAAACAAAACATGTACTTAGTGCAAGATCTGGTATTCTACACTGCCCACTCAAACGCTGATGGATACAGCAATATGTGACCGTGAAGCACTTGTGGTGCTTGATGTGATTGGCAAATCACCGCTATTGCCTCATCTAGCGGTCCACAAATACATTTTTAAATGTACCAGTAACCAAAAACACTTTCAACAGCACTCAATGGCGGTTTGTTATGCAACGATGAATTTTCAGCGATCAGTGATTTTTATCTTCGTACACGAATAAATACCCCCGATGTCGTTGGAAGCTCCGGTCAGTTAAACACAGCTAGCACTGGTGTATAAATGAATGAACAATTGCTCATCAGTGATCATTATAAAGACCGCAGAAATAAATGCACGACTCGATCGAGTTATCGCTAATACAATTCTGCCGACCAGTTCGATGATGTCGCGAGTATAACGCTGCAGGAGTTCGACGTTGTATTTCCGACCATGATAACGGCACCAAAATTGCTTAACTGAGATTTTATTACAGTTTGCCAAATGTTTACCGCTGGTGTTCTCGTACAAAAACAAACCCGATGGCTCGACTGACTTGAATGTTGTAGGAATTCCACAATGGCGCTTATGAAATCGAGCAGATCAAAGATGAATTTCAGCACGGAGTCAACAGTATAACCGGAAAAGAATCCAAGATTAATGTTCATTCACCAGCGCTGAGCGCCGCAATAGAAATATCAGCCCTTGATTATCTCGCTGATATTGGACGATCAGCTGCGATGGCTTGAAAGTGATCCGCTGGCCATTTAAAGCAGTCTCTTAGATCAAATCCGCCACGTCTAGCGTCGCAGAGATCATCGGATGATAAATAATTTGAACGATTAATCATCATGTAACACAAAACAGCACACAAATTAACACGTGTCGTCTTCAGACGCAGCTGATAAATCCTCCACCGATATATCACCTATGACAGACAGTTGCGATTACATAATCACGCTCAGATGTTGTTTTTTTTTTACTCCGATGTGGCATCGCCCGACGCAGCAGTCTTATCCGTGACGGATTTATCCTTAGCAAAAACTTTCTCTCAACTGTCGTGTTCGCGCTCTTGATACGTTTCTACATTCGTATTGGTGTGACAGCGCTAGTCTAACACGTTATATTGCGGTGGTGAGCGGAACAAATACAGAATCGTCACCCGCCGGTATCGTCGCCAACGAATCAGTCACACCCGCCTGAAACAGTTTTACAAATCTGTGCTCGAACGGAAGTGTTTATCTTCCTGATAGTTGTTTAGTTTGCAGTTGTTCAAAGTCGTCACTGATTTAGTTCGACGTTTAGGACTGGATGTAGCCAATAATTCGTCATCAAGTTTTCAATAGCGTCAATAATTGCATCGACATTTTCTTGATTCATCGCTATAATAAAA
Organism: Megalonaias nervosa; assembly: GCA_016617855.1. NCBI lineage: Eukaryota > Metazoa > Mollusca > Bivalvia > Unionida > Unionidae > Megalonaias > Megalonaias nervosa. Next base: position 9,283 of record JAECUM010017856.1, on the reverse strand, counting down.
TAATTTGTGTAATTTATTATTTATAGTCCTCTTTCAACGTCGTCGATCGCACTTTATCTAACAATATCAATGATGGCAATATATAAATCATGTTCAGTGTGGTAGCGTGTTTCAAGACCAGTCCGATAACTAGATTGACGAAAATCACGCACATGTTTGTATTAATCAGCGACGTTAAATCTGTTCTGATGTTTAAGTTTATCGTGTACTCGGACAACAACGGTACTGTAAATAATCTAATTTCACTATTTGTGTTGTTTGTTTGTTTTTTCTTGTGAAGTTATGTTTTAGGATTATATATATAGGTAAGTAAAACTAATGTGTAATGGTAATCGCGATATTGAATAAAAATAACAATTGCATAACCCCTCCATTACCAGCACAAGACTTAATTCATGTCATTTTTTAGCCCATAAGTTTTAACATGAATTAAGTCTTATATTGGAGGTGTGCTAGCACTCCAGGGACTCAAGTTAGACTGAAGATGAGTAAAATCTATCAAATCTTGATTTCTGCCTGAGATTAGACACACAGAATAGGTATGTAACAAGATGGATTTATGCGGGTGGACGATGGACAGATCAGACTGACTTCCTTTATTTGGTAAAATTGAATGGGTGCCGTCAAAACAGTTAAGAAGTGTGGAATTACACTCAGTTAATTTGTTGGCGATCAATAGTAGTGAGGCTCCGCAAGGGTGACATTACCAAAATAGCAAACTGTATTTTCAGTCTCTTTTTACTCCGTTGCAAGTGGTAGCAGAGGAAGACTAGTACTGCGGTTTTCGGGGGACCCGGGGGGGGGGGCCTTATGGCCGACACGAAAAACAGTGGGATGCCCTCACTGCTATTGCGGGGAGAGGAACCGCAATCCAAAACTAATAATGAGATAACCCTCACTGTAGTTATTATGGAGAAGTGACGCAGGCGCAAAAAAAAAAAAAAAAAAAAAATGGTGGCCTGGCCAGCTGCAATTGCGAGGAAGGTTTCTCACCGCGGCGAAAAATGGTACGCCGGCCTTCCCTGCTGATATTTGGTTTGAAGACAAAGACAAGTCGTCTGTCTTTCAAAGGAGTATAAACTAGGGGTGTGCATTGCTTTAGTCAAAATATGAAACGTTGATACTTTTAAGTAAACGTTTGAGCACTGATTTTTATTGAAATCTATATCTTAATTTTACTCTTATTTCATTGTCTGTGTGTGTGTGTGTGTGTGTGTGTGTGTGTGTGTGTGTGTGTGTTTGTGTGTGTGTGTGTGTTGTTATTTAGAATTTTAACGTAGCTTTAAGAATTTTTCAGTCATATCGTTACGGCGTCTGCAGTGTGTCAGTTTATAGTGATGTCTAGCACTGGGGCATCATGCCGCAGACAGATAGCATCATGTCTCACCAAGTCACATTATCCTGATACCAGGCCGACTAGTACTAACATTAAGCTCTTAAAGCTGAGCGCCAAGTGAGGCAGCTGTTAGTACCATTTTTATAAGTCTTTTGATATGACTTGGCCTGGGTTCGAACCCGTGATCTCCAGCATCAGAAGCGGACGCTCTAACCACTTAGGCCACCGGAGTGGTGACTCACATAATGCCTTTGTATGCTTGCTAAATGGATGTCAACATGGCCCCTGTATTTCATATTATACCTTTAAATGCCTGCTAAACGGATGTCAACATGGGCCCTGCGTTTCAAACCATGCCCACACTAGATATTGATTGTTAGCACCATTTCAAATCTAGCTTTAAATCATTGGAGTTCACCCAAATCTGATTTTCCAGGTTCGAATTAACTGTATTTCACAATATCTTATGTCATACATGCCTAAGGATAATAATGATTCGAATCCGTGTCTACCCCATCTATAATTTATTCAGAAAGTGACTCCCTCTTGGTAGCATTTGCTTCCTTGATGAAATGGCGTTATTTTTATTTACAGCACTGAATAGAAATTTACTACCTTGATAACATGTTTATTGGCATGTTATTTGTTCACCATTCAAACAACTAAAGAAACACATCTGATTTGGAAGTCACAAAAGGTCTCACACGTCAAAGAATGATCTATATATAATATATATATAATAGTGAAATGATGGGCTTTCGTATGTTTTATGTACCGTTTAACGCTATACAAACAAATTACGCGTTTGTGCACCAAATGTAATGAACATAAGTTGCCCCTAATAAATAAAGTCAGTCAGTAAAAGGCCAAGTATGTGAATGAGTGAAATAGATAAAGTCTTTACACGTGCAAGGCATTTATTTATTTTATCCTTACTTGCTGTGTAACACAGTCATACAAATAGGATCGATCTTTATCGATTAGCAATTTCAACGGTGATGTTCATTAATAATTTTAATAGGCTATATATACCTGCAAATATTCATTGAGACCTTTACATTTACTTAATAGTCCACATATTCTTCGGGACTCACATTTATTTAATAGGCCACCTATTCATCGGGACTCTTACATTTGTTTAACAGGCAACATATTCATCGGGACTATTACATTTATTTAGTAGGCCACATATTCATCGGCACTTTTACATTTTTTCATAAGCCACATATTAGGCTGGACTCACATTTGTGTAACAGGCCACATATTCATCTGGACTTTCGCATTTATTTAATAGGCCACATATTCATTGGGACTTTTACGTTTATTTGGATCGTTCATCTCCCTAATGTTTTATGGATTCTTTATTGTTACACTGCTACACTTGTAAACATCTACTTTTAATAAGCAGCATATAGCCATTCGTGTGTTGAGGTGCCTTTACAAGCAAGGGGTATTTGAAACGGTCTGAATAGTTTCCGTATTTTAAAACCTTTGTTTCGTTGAAGCTGTCAATAAATGTAATGCAGATAAAAAGACTAAATACTGTTCCATTAAATAATGATAATAATGATTAAATAATACTATCATACATGTTAGAGAATTTTTAATTCGTACTCTACTTAGATTCGAACCCAGGTCAGCGGCTAAACGGCACCCATAGCTTTGCCTGCACACACCAGCCCATATCCCATCACGACTAAGCACGCATCACCAAAAAATGATGCGACTGAATCGGTGTTATATGCAATCGTGCGTAGCAGACACACTCGCATGACGACCGAATAATTAATTCTCATCTCACAGTCATTCCGGATTCCTATGAAAGAAATCAAGGTATACAGGATTAATTATTGAGAATCATAAATATACACCAGACAGAACGGAAAGTGCTATCCATGGATTCTATAAATGAATGCTTGATAATAGTAGGCAGAATTAATATTTAATACAAATAACACTATCATACAGGTTAGAGAATTTTTAATTCGTACTCTACGGAGACTCGAACCCAGGTCTGCGGGTGAACTGCATCCATCGCCTTGTCTGCACACACCAGCCCATATTTCATCACGACTAAGCACGCATCACTAAAACGTGATGCGACTGAATCGGTGTTATATGCACTCGTGCGTAGCAGACTCTCTCTCTCTCTCTCTCTCTCTCTCTCTCTCTCTCTAGATATATATATATATATATATATATATATATATATATATATATATATATATATATATATATATATATATATATAAACATAGAGCATACTGTAAAATATCCGGAGGCTCTTAGGTTTATCCGACTGATACAAAGTCCGACTTGAAGGATCTAATTCTTTGTCATATCTTTTAAGTTTCAGGTGGTTTAATCGTTTTGAAGATGGTCGCTAATCCATGGATAATGACCCACGTTCTGTAAAACTATTGTCAACAATCTATGTGCGGGAAATGGTTTCTGTGATGGGAACTATTGATTAAGATTCTCAATACCCAGTGAACGATATTTATATTAAAACCGGCTTAAATTCATCAGCTGATTTTAATATATTGAAGAATCATTTGAAGTGCAAACAGGTATATGTAACATGGCTTCTGCATTTGTTGATGGCTGATGAAAAAACAGACTTGGGTTGAAATCGCCAAACAGCTACTTACCTAATATAACGAATGACCTAGAGACGCTTGAATGATATTGTCACAGGTGACGAACCACCCGTCCTCTCACCCTTTACCAGATGTAGCCATCTGCTGTCATTCCTCGCACCCTTTACACGAGGTATCAATCTACTGTCCATCATCATTCCCTGTACACGAGGCATCAGTCTACTGTCCATCATCACACCCTGTACACGAGGTATCGATCTACTGTCCGTCATCACACCCTGTACACGAGGCATCAATCTACTGTCCTTTATTGCACCCTGTACACGAGGTATCAATTTCCTGTCAATCATCATACCCTGTACACGAGGCATCAATCTACTGTCCTTTATTACACCCTGTACACGAGGCCTCAATTTACTGTCCATCATCATACCCTGTACACGAGGCATCAATCATCATACCCTCTGTACACGAGGCATCAATATATTGTCCATCATCACACTGTACACGAGGCATCAATCTACTGTCCGTCATCACGCCCTGTACACAAGGCATCAATCTACTGTCCGTCATCACACGCTCAACACGAGGCATCAGTCTACTGTCCATCATCACACCCTGTACACGAGGCATCAATCTCCTGTCCGTCATCACACGCTCTATACGAGGCATCAGTCTATTGTCCTTTATTACACCCTGTACACGACATATCCATCTGCTGCATGGCAACGCACAGGCGAAAAAATCCATCTTATTACATACCCATTTAATACTACATGCCTGATCTGGCGTTCGATACCGATGCTCAATATGTGATTCCGTATCGCACACTTACAATTTCTGGATCGTTCACCTAAACTTTCTGAATCGCACATGTAACATTTTCCGTATAGCACACCATAAAATTTCACATTGCACACCCTGCACGAAACTACTTTTACAATTTGAAGCATACAGTAACAGTCGATTTATAAAATATCATGAATGATTGATTGTTATACATTTTAAATTATTAAAAAATGTCAGCACAAATTTGTAATTTTAAGAAATGCAGTCATATTGGATGAAAATGGGCTGCTTTTGTCGCTGGGAACAATGGGAGAGTGCCGTAAGTAGCGACAAGCAGTTTACAGGCATATTACCGTGTCTACCGCCCATAAATTAGGGTTAGCTGATGTTAACAACAATATTGTGTGTGCGTGCGTACGTGTGTGTGTGATTTGATTTTTATCGTAGCTATAACAATTTTTCAGTGACATCACTGCGATGTCTGCAGTGTGGCAGTTTACATCGTTGTCTAGCATTGGGGCATCATGCCACAGACATGTAGCATCATGTCCCACCCAGTTACATTATCCTGACACCAGGCCGCCCAGTCCTAACACTAACCTCTTAATGCTGAGCGTCAAGCGAGGGAGCTGCTTGTATAAGTTTTTGGTACAACTCCGCCTGGGCGGACGCTCTACCCAATTAGGTCACCGGAGCGGTAATTTTGGACAGAATGTTTGGCAATGCGTTCTCAGATAAAGTTTGTATGCAAAGTGACACCAACACACTTAAATTATCACCTTTAAGTCCAATGCATAAATAATTTCTTATAGTAAATTAAAACATAAAAACAGAAGTTTGAAAGTATTGTAAATTAATGAGCTTTCTGTATAAAATTAAATGTACTTAATTACAATTAGTCTCTGAAATGTTCTTGTAAGTAGAACATGTGTATTTGGTAAGTAAGGTTTTAAATTAAAAGGATGACAAGTTTTCATTTTTCAGATTTCCCCAGATCTAACCTTTACGCGATTTTTGAACACTTAGAGTACATTTCACCTGGTCTCACAACTAATTTATAAATTTACACTTGCTTTGTATCCATTTAAATACGATAATTTCGTCGGGACAAGTGCGAAGGATCTGATAAATTTTACAAAGATAAATACAGAAAATTTAAAATAAACATACAAATAAACTAATTTTATCTTCATTATCATAAATTTCTGTTTGGTTTTATATTATAATTATTTAGTTTTCTTGGTTTACCACACGATTTGAGGTGTGGGTGACGATACGATATATCGGTGCGCCATAATGATATCGATATTCCGAGTACATTGCATGATTGTACGTCCAAGTGTTACGCATAGCATAAACGAATAAAGTCACGTGGATTAGACTGTGTCTACCTTATAGCACACAAATCAGCCTAAATATAAATTACCTCAATGAGAGACCGCCTGTCTTCAACAGATACCAGATATTCAATAAATGAAATAATGCGTTGTGTAAATTACCTCACTGAGAGAACATCAGTCCTAAAAAATAATGTCTACCTGGCAGAAGGGTTGATTCCCCAAACAGGTTATGTACTGTGCTTTGTATTACCAAATCGACGTCTTGAATACATCATACATTAAGATTAAAAAAGATTAAGGGTGGATAGAGACTTGACCACATATATTTTCACAGTGACGCGTCATGGCTATAATGGGCATACCTTGTAAATATATGAAGGAAAACAGTTAGTTGTATAATTCATACAGCCGAAACTATTGTATTTTATATTTACATATTCCGAAAAATATTCAGTTAGTAATTACATGATTTCAATATATTAATACCTAGGTAATATGTTTATTTGTGATCTACACGTATCAGTAATTCACTTTATATCGTACCCTAAAAAATCAATATTTAATATAATAAGAAGTAAAAAACTCTAAAGTGGTATTTTTTCGTAGTAAGAGAAAAACACAAAACAAAAGAAACAGTTCTTTCGCTTGTTAGCTACTTTTGTTATCATTCCACACTTACATATCTTTTTCAGCAAATGACGACTATAAAAATTAACTAGTTTTATAGAATTTACACCATAAGTCATTTTTACGTGTTTCATGATAAATATTAACATAACTGACCAAATTTTAATTAATTTTTCTAGTTCTATCAAATAGACGCACCAATCTTTATAAATATGGTTATAATAGAGGGAATATGGAACGGCCCAGCTATGTACATCGTTATAGCCACACAATTATTATATACACTATCGTTGTATCTGTGACACTGTGACATATATTATTTTGTGTGGCTACTGCATTCTTCTTCATTACGGAGCCCCTTAAGTGACATGCATGCATATATTTTTTATTTCGTTTAATCGAAATACATTTCGTTATTTCGAAATGCTATTTCGTTTAAACGAAATACTATTTCGTTATATCGAAATAGTATTTCGTGATATCGAAATAGTATTTCGTTATTTCGAAATGCTATTTGGTTTAAACGAAATACTTTTTCGTTATATCGAAATAGTATTTCGTTATTTAGAAATACTATTTCGTTATATCGAAATAGTATTTCGTTATTTCGAAATGCTATTTCGTTTAAACGAAATACTTTTTCGTTATATCGAAATAGTATTTCGTTATTTCTAAATGCTATTTCGTTTAAACGAAATAGCATTTCGAAATAACGAAATACTATTTCGATATAACGAAATAGTATTTCGTTTAAACTAAATAGCATTTCGAAATAACGAAATGTATTTCGATTAAACGAAATAAAAAATATATGCATCCATGTCACTTAAGGGGCTCCGTACTTCATTCTCTACAATGTACAAACACACACATTTTATATCTCAGGTCATTCTGTAACTGATAACATTTAAATGCTTTGCCAGCAGGAACGATGGACATGTGATCTTTGCATTATCAATCGACGTGAATTATTGATATTGACTTTTCATTTTAGTTCCTAGGCAGAATCTAAATTCAGTTTAGTCATAATAGGAACCTCCTTTGGCTTGTATTCTATAAAAAGAGGATAAATAATGTCCGCCTTTCAAGATTCTACCTCTCACAAATCCAAGGATATTCTTGATTAATTTATATTATTTTATATTCTCATATAAGTCGACACAATTTTAATGAATACATATCGTTTACAGATAGATCACACGTGTATCAATCCGGGAATGATTAAAAGCAAAACAAATATGGATCCGTCATTACTTTTATCTTTCTTTAAGTTGATTTCGTTGTATATATCTACCTTACTTTGAAATACATTTGGTTTCTTGAAAGCAAATCTGGGAAACAAGTACCAAATTAGTTATTGGGTTTCGGCACTAAAACGGTGAACAAACTGTGTTTTGCATAAGCTATATATTTACTGACTGCGTCAAATATTCTTTGAAAATATCGGTCTTTCATGGCATTATCAAAAAGCGGATAATTCTTGTCACGACTGCACTTAACGGGTTCGTTATAAAACGCTAGCTTCAGAGTTATTTATTTTAAAGTTCTCATCAGAAAGTTGCTATACGTTTTCTGGTACGCTGTAGATAGTTTAAGACCAACTTTCAAACATCCAAGACTCGAGACGAAAGTGTTGTCCATCAAAGTGGAATAATTAGAATCATGATGGGATGGAAAGTTACTTCGATTGGATGGATTGGGATTTGTGTGTTTATCGGAAAAATAAGTTCAAACAAAGGCAAGTGAATCTCTCTCTCTCTCTCTCTCTCTCTCTCTCACACACACACACACACACACACACACACACACACACACGCTCTCTCTCTCTCTCTCTCTCTCTCTCTCTCTCTCTCTTAATATATTTGTTGACGTAAAAAAGCATGGTCAACATTCTTAAATTCAGAGTTTCAGGACGATGACGTAATGATCAAATACCGAACCTCTTAATTATTGTTCGAACTGATTTATGCGAAATTGGAGGTATTACAATCTGGCTTCAAAATATCCCAATCATAACAAGCAAATTTGTATGACAGCGGAAAGATTTATGAGATTTGTTGGAAATAACTTTAAGCTAATAAATGTGTTAAAGAATGAAAATTGCAAAATTATTTTAAAAAGCTTTATTTGAAGGAGAAGGCATATTTACAGACGTTAAGACTATCCAAAAACCACATTGCCGCTAAGTAAGTTTAATACACGACAAGTGCCCTCAGCTTTCTATTGAAAGAAGTTAATATAATAATATCAATGCTGCCAAAAATTATATTGAAGGTGAAATTAATTTCCCATTTAATGACCCGTGATACTAACATTAACGTAATCAATGTTGAAATATTATTAATGAATCAAATGTTGACTTAGAGCAGAATTATATTTATTTGGTTACTATTAATAGAAAAGAAATACATGACTGAAAACCTGGCAGACCATATTTATATTTAATTTAAAATCAGATCTCTTAAACGTGTTTTAAATAATAAACTGATATAAAAAGAAGCACATGCTATCTTGTATTTTCAGTCAATCATACAGTCAGTTGCATACACACATACATACATACATACATACATACATACATACATACATAC
>JAECUM010017855.1:0-52528 GCA_016617855.1 Megalonaias nervosa | reverse complement strand
TATATATATATAGTATCTGTCACCTGAAGCGCTCATCTGCTTACTGTGTTTATAATGCATTGGTATTTTCTTGTCGACGCAGCAGATGGTATATAAATAGTGAAACTCCGTGAATAACAAAACGATTGTGTCATTGACATAAAACCATAAAATTTTTCTAGAGATGGGTTATTATACCAAGGTTTGTCTAAGTACTTTTCTCTTGGATCTTAATAATGTTTGAAATTAAAAATGCAAGCTAATCATCTTCTACTAACGCCAAATTACTGCGATAGCAAAAATTGCAAAAACGACATGAAGCAGTAACACAATTATGCCTACCAGTCTATATACGAAGTGTATACCTAGAGCATACGAATCTAATAAAAGCTTTACGGACACAAATATGTTAACCACTTTAAAAACACTTCTCAACCTCTAACAATGTTTACACTTTAAAACAAACAAATCTATCCAATACATTAAGACTGTTTGTGTTCATTAGTTCAATACAAAACAGAACAAGACAATTGACCGTTTACTGTTTACGTAATAAAAATTCGGTCAAACAGACTTATATATATATATATATATATATATATATATATATATATATATATATATATATATATATTACTTTCCAAACTATTATTATGGTATTTAACCATTTTTCATAAGACTACGAAGCACACGTCTTCCATCACTGCACAGGTTTTCTCTCTGGGTAATAGTTTCCTATTTGTCTAAGCTACGAGTAGCTACGAGTAGCTTAACCCTCTCTTCTTTATGCAATAAATCTGTCTCCGAAGAAGTGTCTGAAGTGTCCATGGTAAATGTAAAGCGTTCCTCCAGCTATGGTAGCTTCAAGACAGGCGAAAGTGTGATATTTTTCGTACCTTTTATATAACAGCTCAAAGGGAGGAAACCCAGGATATTATTTCGGTACTTCGCCCAGTATGAACAGAAGAAGCGTGTTCAAATGTCCTGTCGCAGACTCTCAGCGCCAGAGCAACGCAACATTCATTTCAGAATTTCTCGTTAAACATTTCCACGAAATCGTTACATATACTGTTACGTATATGTAATTAAATTGCTTGTGTGTTAGTTTTAAAATTCTTTTTTATTTTATTTTATTTTTGTTTCATTACATTTTATTGTAACGATTATTGAAAAGATTCGAAATTCTTTTTCAGTAATTCGATATTTTCTTTTAGTAAAATGTTGTTTATCTAAGACGTAAAACGTGTTACATGAGAATTATTTTTAGTTAACCTAGTTCGTCTTAGGTTGGGGAAGTTTGTAAACAGGCAGTTAAAATGATTGGTCAGTATCAGGGCCATACTTTCCTTGCATGATCACCATGTGTAAACAACGTTTATTTATTATTGGTTTTTAAGTGGGGTTACATTGGCGTACGTGATGGATTTCTTGTAGTAAGAGACCACATGACCCATCTCGCGAGACTTGAAATGATGTTTTGGGGGTTTAAATACGCATTCTTAATATTCTTCTGACGTCATCGCTTCCATATTTGTACGTCGTCGAGATTCGAACTTGGATTCTAATAGAACTATTTAGTGATAGGACTTGTGTTTTTATTCTTAGGATCAAATTTTGGATTATATTCACAAACTGTAAGTCCTATTTACCAAATTTTACATTGTTTTCTAGGGAAATAAATTATTTTGTTAAAATATACAAAGCTTGTTGACTTCACTCTTTTCTTCTGTAACAATACAGCGTCGTGGTTAACTGTCGGAATGATATATACCTACTTAAGGATCGTCTCCTTGATAAATTGTGTCTAACAATCGCTTTGATTTCTTCTGGACCCCAAATCTTTTGATTATATATTTAAAAGCACTCAGCTTTGATAGTCGATAAACCGACTTTGTGTTTCAAGTGCAGTCTACCAAAATCAACTGCCCTCCAAAAAGGGCGTGTCATGGGTATTTATCCGAATAGTCACTATCCCCTCTGAGACTGTTCATTTGCAAACATCGCACGACTACATAATCACTACGTGTCACTATTCCACCCGCGCCGATGAAACTCAGCTATTATCCTATCTGGGTGTTTGTTTTGTGGGTTTTTTGTTTATTTTATTTTGTTGTTGTTTGTTTGTTTTGTTTTGTGCTGTTGTTTTGTTTTGTTTTGTCTTTCTTTCTGCTAATCAAGCTAGTATTTTTAAATTGTCGTTTGGCTGGTTGGTTTGTGTGTGTGTGGGGGGGGGGGGGTCGGGATGCGTACACTATTAAAATCGGATGTCCAGCAACTTCAAACTTTCCGTTCGTCTAGTCATAAATCGGGTTTTCTATCCATATTGTTTCGACTTTTTCATTAAGAATGGCGTCAGTGTATATGGGGATACACTAGGTACAATGGGAAATTAACATTGTGGGACTGTCCAGTGACATGGGGAATTTAACATGGGTGACGTCATGGTACTGGACACTAGGGAAAAATGGCAACAGTATTGCAAGTGGCAGACCTTAACTTAGTAACATTGTTCGAGTTGACCTCAATACGTGCCATTATAGGTAGGTAGGTATGTGAAATGTTTTTTTTTTTTAATTTTTTAAAAGGGACGAACAAAACAAACATACACAAAGAAAAAAAACAAGCAAACAAATACTTATACAACACTAAAACAAAATTCTTGGGGTAATAGCGTAAGAGTATATCATTTCTAGGCAAGCGAGAAATGGAAAAATCTAGTATCTATTTATAGCTACAATCTGTGGTAAATTCCTATGGAAAAACCTAGTGTCTATTTTTAGCCATAATTTGTGGTAAAATCGTGTCATAAAAATAATATCCATCACACCACCTATAACATTCAACATCCCAATACCATCACACCTCTTACACACACACTGTCCAAAAAAGCGTCCTGTGTTAGTTTAGAGTGTAATAGAGGGAGATGAAAGCAAACATAATATTCATCACACCATAAAATACTATTCATAACACCACCTATACCATTTAACATCCCAATACCATCCAATACCCCATACACACACTATCACAAGCCTCCTGTGTTAGCTTAGAGCGCAAGAGAAGCAGATGTAATCTCACAAAACATACTATCCATCACACCATAAAATACTATCCATTACACCAACTCTACCATCCAACACCCATACAGACACTACTCCAATCGTCTTGTGTTAGCTTAGAGTTTAAGAGAAGAATATGAAATCCCACAAAAGTACTCTCACATACAAACTATGCCATATATCACTCCATAAATACAATCTCACAGCCGTCTTATGTTAGCTTAGAGTGTAAGAGAAGGAGATGAGTCTCGCAAAACATACTATCCCTTATTCCACAAAAATACTCTCCATTACACCATCTATGCCATCCAACATCCCTTACGCACACTATCCAAAATCCCTTTAATCCATCGTTTTATGGTGTCAGTGTCTGCGAGTGTGAGAGTTTATCTAAAGTAAAAAAAATAAAGACATAACGATGATGGATGAACAGTGTGATACATATTCATACTTGCGTATCTCAAGCGCGTAGGTGAAGGAAAACATCCTTTCCATTTCAATTCTAATTTAGAACATGACCAAGAGGGTATACATTCATACCATATCAATTTAAAAAAATAAACAGACACCCAATTTCAATAATACATTTTTTATTCACAACAAACAACACTAAATGCAAAATAAACATTGCAACAATTTTTTTTTTCAAAGAGGAACTTATTTCCAAGGTTGACAACGTTGTGAAGTCAAACTCGACTTCCGCTGATTTAGGTCATTTGACCATCGACGTACACTACGTTTCCTAGCTAAAGACAAAATATGACTATAATATTCACAAAACTATCTTTCTACATTATCATCGTTTCTAGAACAGTCATGATTACAATAAGTCACTAAATGTTCTAACGGATATCCAAGACTGTGTTGATGAAGAAAATAAAAACTAAATTGTCCACACACCATGGAATCTGTGCCTTGTAATTTCACATTTTTGAATCGAGTCGTCTTGTCATTTCTTCTCATAAAGTCGATGGTGTCGTCTTCTAAAGGCAGTAATCCATAAGAATCAAAATACTCAACACTATGATCGTTGCGAAAGTAGACACCCACCCACTGGGCTCCTGGGAGATGACTGTAGTCGGTGTCATTGACGTAATCTTGAATGTATTTAGGTTTGCGATGAGGAAGGTCATCTTTAGCGCATAAGACAGGATTCCAAGGAGCGGTATACGAACTGTTTTTCAAAAGGTAATGAAGTTCCCAGGTATCCATTTGGTTTTCGTTTGTTTTTTCTTTCACATGTAATGATAAGTCACCAATTCAATCCTAACTTTTTCGTCGAAAGTCTCTGTCGATAAAAGGACTCTAAGCTCCGTTTCCGTACTCTGCGGACAGAGAGATTGGATGCGTTGGATCTCCAGAGACGTCACTGAAGGAGAGGAATAGTCAAGTAAGTCTTTATACTACTGATGCAACTCTGCTTCTTCCGAGATGAAACCCCAAACGTCATCCAGACACTACTCAAATTTTTCTTTTTGGCTCATCATCAAGTATTTATCGTGTTAAAATTTGACTGGGATGATCGTTTTGACATCTATAACAATGTTAGCGGGTCAACGCTGTAATTTTTCAGCCAGGTGCTAAGCAAAACAGAAGACTAAATGTTCTTCTTTTTCTGGCCATTTTGACATCATGGTGTCCTCTTCGTACTTGTCTTTTAATTGTTCTGGTTCAAAGCGATCCTCGTCTTCCATACCCAAGAGACTACACAGTCCAAAGAGGGATTAAGAGTCTTCCATCGCTTCTAATAGTCTACAGTCACTTCTCTCAAGCTGTTGACTTCTAGAATATTATCGAATTCTGCATACAAGATGACTTTCACCGTGTTGGGTACAGCTTCTGCAAACTAAAGTTCCACACTTGCCCGGAATTTATAGGGTGGAAACGTCCCTCGTCGCTGCCTTGGTGTAGAGTGAAATCAAAAGCCCACAAAGCGCATCCTTCTGCATAATCGTCGTACGAATTGCCGTGACTGGTGTTGGTACCTAACTGTCCAGTGGCTTCGTACAGGAACAAGTACAACCTCAAGTAATTCGCCTGCTCAAAGTTAGGTTCGAAGGGTCTGGTACACAAGTTCTGGCCATCTCGACTGACTTCGATCTTGGACATTTTGTAGTGCTTAAACTAAAATGAATTGGATGTGATGGCTCCGTTAAGGGGTTCATTGCTGACGATGCCAATGATTAAAATCTGGGTAGCTGTCCCTGGAAAAGATGATCTTCGATCTTGGTTCGGTGTCCAGCGGCAATTTCTGCTCAAAGTGTGACTGATGTCGTTTCCCACTATAAGTAACACTTCCACACGTTGTACGTGATGTCTGGTTTCTTGGGTGATGGTTGTGTACTCGTTTGCATGAGACATCTAATGGAAAACGGTACTGCTTTGATTCAGTCTCAGGCGGACATCTACTCTGTTCAGTAAATATTTCGTCGTGTAACCACATGTCCAAATGCACAGGATCCGTCAGTTCTAAACTACTCCCTTGTAGGATTTTCTTTCGACGGTCGTTAAATCCCACATTGTGAGGATTGTCATCTTGTGTCACAGCCGTGCTGTTGAACTTCTCCGACGTGTCTGGTTTCCATACTGCGCAAGTATCCAGGTGAGCGTTCTTGGCTTTATCTCCGTACGTCAAGAGGTTTTCTAGGTACGCTCGGTAAGGGCAATTATCCATGCTGCTGATGACTAGTTTGTTATTCAATACAAATCCACTTCGATGAACAAGGAATGCATAAAAATGTTGACAGGAGCTACTCTGGCATCGGACCCTGGAGCGGTGTCGTCCGTTTTGAGAAATTTGACTTTCAGGTATAAGTAACTGCTATTAAGATAGAGGTAACCTTCGGTCCGTCCATTGATTTCAAATTCAGTGGGGGCTGAGGTCGTCAAAGAGAAGGCGGGATACAATTCTATCCGTTGGAATTTCTTGCATCGTCATCAAGGTGGATGGCATGGCAAGCAGATCCAGTTCTGACTTGGAACATTTGCAAGACTCTCGATGCATCATTTTTTCTCTTTTTTCAAGAATCAAAAACATTTAATTCTCTGGCTATTCTTCATTTCTTAGTCTTTCTCGCATTTATAGGAGTTTCTCGGCGAACCAAAATGTCTTTTCTAGTTTGAAGCAACACATTTGTGCCTGGAAGACCTCAGCTTAGTAACATTATCCAGTATCGATGATTTCTCTAGGGGCTGTTTGAATGAGTTTTTTTCGCATGGTTGGAGGGGATTTCGACAGGACCGAAAATGCGTCCCAGTGTTTGGCTAAACGAGCAGGCAGTCCTTTTCTTTTTCCTTTTTTGACAGACGAGTGATAGTTTCTTGGGGGTGGCCTTGTTTTTTCTTTCAGGAGCAAAGACTCACTAATGGGATTCTTCTGGCACGGGTCTCGTTATACTGGAACACGTCTCCACTGATTGTCGGTACGTCTTATCATTTTCATGACGGGCATCACTCGACGTTGAGGGGTTTGCTACGGTCTAAATCGTGATTGTTCTTGCTTATATAAATACAGTAAACTCTGTAACACCCACGATCTCTCTTGGACTTTCATCTTGGGGGAGCGTACTTTTTTAGCAGCTGCCGCTGCGGTTAAAGAAGATGGTAATGATGAAGTCGTCGCCGACGGAGGAAAATTTCTTTAGAAAAGGGTTTCCATGTTTTCAGCAAATTGGAAGAGATGAGTGTCAAATCGGATTTCGCTGGCATTACCAGCAATGGTGACGTGGAAGAAGCTGATACTGCTGCTGTTAGAGACAAGCCACCAAGGGTCGTGATTTGGCGAAGTAAGGTTGCGTCCCGGCTCTACTGCCTCTCTTTGGGGTAGAAGCTGTTGTTTACTTGGGGCTTTTCTTGGGGCTTTTCTTTTTCTGGGGATGTGACCTGGTCTTGGCTCCACTATTCTTCTTAAAACGTCTTTGTTAGGGAGAGGCTTTTTTCTTGGAGGTAGCTGCTGGAGCATTTGGATCCCATTTTAAAAGGGAGCGAATGATGATACCTCCTAGAGTACCATACCTCCAGGTTTCAAAACGATTTGCTTTTTTATTTGAGTGTCGATTCTGGGATCTGCCAGTTGTGACAAGGCTACTCTGTATTTGTCAAAATGTCGTTTCCTTTGATGAGAGATGTGAATTATGCCTTGAAGTGATTGACGTTCTGTCAACGTAAACCATCGTAAGACTTCTTTGAGACTGGTTTCTATGACACGAGCATGTACTTGTGGATGTTTTTCGAGACTGATGCCGTACAGGGAACGAATTAGTTTGACTGGAAGATAAGATTGAAGGGATGTCATGTTGACGATGTGAGACAGACTATAAGTGTTAGAGGTTTTTAGAGATTTAAGCAGACGGGGATGTGTAAACGACGAGCCCTCCGTCTTGGCACCAGTCGTGAAACAGATGGATTCGAAATCGCAAATAATCGGGTGTAGTGGGTTTTAAATTTACGAGCAAATAGGCGTGAGGTGTTGAGTAGCATCGTCGTACACATAAGTCATCCAAGGGATTCCTAACTGTTTAGCTAAAACTTGCAGTAGAGATCATCTCTAGGACTTTTAAATAAAACCACGTAAAGAGCACGGAGACCGATGGTGCAATGGGATTTACTTTGCTGAAACGAATTTTGCGTAATGTAAATGACACTAGCATTACGATGATGCCATTTGCGTGCACACCAAAGTCATCGATGATGACCAGATGTGTTTGACTGGTGTCAGACTCAATCCTGTCGTCTTCGCAAGGAATGCCTTCCACAAAAACGATGTAATCGCCTTGACTTTCTCTCGAAGGAGGCTGTAAGACGAATGCCATCGTTTGTATCACCACACGATGCGTTGAGGTGAACGATCGATCAAACTGGTTTTGAACGTTGGCAAAGTCGGTTTTGGCTGAACCACTCGGTCCAGCAATAAAATTTGAAAGGGATAGCGAAGATATAGTGCCTCCCAACTTGAATGATCTGACTTTTCGTCGATGACTTTGAAAATCGAGGAAGAGGTAGAAGAGGTAGATTTAGTCATAGCGAAGGTGTTCACCATTTTGAAAATAACATAGACCAGACAAGAGATTTTTATACTTTACAGGACAGGTTTATTCCAAGGTGAAACTGAACACGAAGTACAAAAGTACATAAGAGCCAAATGGTTAAGTACATGTCTAACGTGACAGGCAAAACGATCAAAACGCTATACAAACATGTCACTGTACAACACTTTCGACGCAGGCTTGGTGGTCCTATGGACACTTTGTAATGTTCTTGGAGTCCCTACACTATGCACAATCTCACATTTGTCCTTCCGGAAAGGTTTTTCGTTGGTGTCGATGTTGACGACAGTACTGCTACTGTCCTGAATTTTGTTGTCTTCCTCTGTGTCTGTTTCTTCTAGCACTGTGGCTAACACGCGTTTAAATGTCACATTGTTCACTTGACGTTTTAAGTTCACTTTTCTCCTGGAATCGACGACACAAATCTTTGGCATAGTTTGCTACTTCTTGCATCAAAGCCAATGCTTTTCCAGTCACGTACATCTTTCCAGCGTGGGTGTAGGTCACAAGCTATACACACATCGTCATAAGCATCCAAAGTCGCTAACATTTTATTGTTGAAGTAGATAAGTATTATCGAGATGAAAGTACAACGCTTTTAACAGAATGAGTCTCTCGTGCACAATTAAAGGAACCACTATAATATTTTTGTAGGTACTGTTCGTAAATGGTCCACGAGGAATCTGCTGGTAAACGAAATCCTAGAAACGAAGTCACTAACACGCACACAGTTCTTGTAAAACGTTTTGGTAATCCTCCAAAGTCTGAATATTGTCAATCTTTTCCTTCCACGGAATCTGTTGTATCGCTACTGATAAAGGTCGTGGCATGGTAGAAAACTTTAATACCCACGTCAGGTAATTTTTGAATGTCCCTTAGTCATTCAAGTTTCCTTTTCTTTACTGGATGATGGAATTGTGAATCATAAGGGTATAGTTTATTCAGAGGAACCTTCAGACTTTCCTAATACATCTAACATACGATAACAAATCACTTCTCGTAAAAGTGTGGTGTTCTGCGACTGTCCCCACCACCATCATGCTGATATTAAACAGTCTTTGTAATTCTGTTCTAACTCTTTCCCGCCAGAAAGTTCACAATTTATTTGAATGTCGAAGTAAGAAATAAAATAGTCGAAGTCTTTCTCTCCTTTGGGTAGTTGTCGAATGTCCGACAATTTGAACACTTTCAAATGAATCAAGTCTCTCAGATACCATGGGTAACTTAAAAGTTTATATTTTTTTCAGATCCAATTGTTTCTTGCATTTCACTTGTATCTTGACGAACTCTTTGTAAATGCATTTCCTCAACTCCAAAGGCAATCCACGAATGTTCTCTTGTAAAGTATCCATGAAGATATTACTGGGGTCCCTCTAAAGGAAGTTAGTGACAGTGCGGAGACCATCGAGCCTGTTCCAGGTAAGCCGAATCTTTCTGTTCCCACTCGTGAAGTGACACACCGCAACTGAAGCACTTGACTTTATCTTCTTCTACCAAGTAGATAAATCCAGCTCTGGCTAATTTTTCGGAGGTAGGTCCTTCCACATATTTTGGCCGCTCTCCTTTGAACGTTTCGAATCGATTTTCAAAGTTGCACTATCCAGGCCAACCCACAGGGAACGAATATTCCTCTTTCACAGGTTCATTTCACAGGTCACCGTGATACCCGAAGTAGTTTGCTTAGGCATGGATGAGATCCTTAAGGTGGTTGGCACACAGTATCACGTTGATTATGAAAACCAGTAAAGAGAGTGCGATAAGGAGTGGCATCGCTTCCGCATCCGTAGGGTTTTACACGCACAGCATCATTTTCTATGGTAGGTGTAGTAGTCATAGCAAAGTTCCCATTGTATCCCGAATCGCTGTTGTCACAGGGTACACCATCGCTGCAATCACAAGGCACATCATCACACTCAGCTTTACCATAACTGACCTTCAACATCTCGTTGGCTTGTGGCTGTGTGAAAGGATCTTGCTAGATTGGCAGGCACAATGAAGTATCGGTCTTGAAAGTTTTCCCACTTATATACATGCCAATATCGACGTGCCCATATGGTAAAGTGATGTGATTGTTAATCCTCACTCGCTTCTGGTACACGATTTGGTACAGTGTTTCCAAGGGTCAATTGACGATTTAGTGTGTGGGTAAACTCACAATTGTGAGGTTCGTAGGCGGTCACTCTAAAGTCTTGATTCTCTCCAGACTGCAAAGATTCTTTCAACACTCTGTACTCTGTACGCCATTCTCCTCGTTTGTCTCTGTATTCCTAACCGTAATCTTTAGTACCACCGCTAACAAAATTCAGAGTCTTGTCTTCGAGTTGCTCGTCCGTCCAGAATCCTAAACGGTCCCCTTCGATAGTTGGGTGACGACGATCACAGTGATGGATGTAGATGCAACTGTCCGTATCAAAGTACAGGACGCGATCTCCTAACTGGTGTAAGACTTCGTACAATTTTAAGTGAGTGTGAGCTGTCACTCTTCGGCCTGTATAAACTCTATTTCTTTTACGTAATTGACTTGGATCAGATCTTGGCGCGTGTTTAATATATTTTGCTTTGTCGTGAAATCATCTGGAAGTAGCGGGAGGGTTCTTTCAAATACTCCGTCTTCGGTAAACACGGTCGTTGTACCATTTTCCCCCACAAGTAATTCAGCATGTATTTGGCAAACAATCGTCTTCCTTCGTTTTTCTGTATGTAGTCTAAAGTGATATCCTCTTTGAAAAGTATTCCTTTTTTAATTTCTCTTGGTCTTCGGGACTTTGACACCAGGAAGGACAGCCACTGGCTTCTTGCTTGAGTTTCAAAAAAGCACCCAGGTAGCCTGAGAAAATGCCTTTCTGAGTGTTGTCGTCCTGTGGCGCTGTTCTGTCTTGGGAAAGTGGTAAATTTCGTACACTTCTAACAGCTGGTATCCCATTTCCAGAGCTCGAACAATTCCACACTGACCCACGTTCCTGTCAATTTGCGTTTTTCCTGCGTGTGATGGAAAGGTTGATCTTAGTTACAAGTTCGGCACAGGTACGGCACAAGGAAAACATCAGTTTTCCTTGACAATGGTAAGACGGGATGGTACAAGTCGGTGGGAGGCAAGGCTTTGCATTTAATTAGTCTGTAGTATTGTCGAATGTCGTTCACGTCAATTTGTTCCGTCAGCAATTGTGTTTGTCCTGCAAGAAAGTGACGATATGTGCACACGTAAGGATACAGCGAACACATGTCGAGGTATCTGATTTTTTTCTCCTTTCTTCTCGTCTGGCTTGGTCTCCTTGATGTTATAACTTCAAGCGGCGTTGACAAGTGTCCACGTACAATTTTTCTATGGCACGCTGTAAAAATGGAACTTTTAGTGTCACTTTGAGGGTAACAGGTCAGGCATCCCTTAAAAAGGCATCCGTTAAACTCGTAGACGAACTTGGGTTCTTCTAAATCCCAGCCATCCACCGAATACGTTCAATGATCTTTTCGCCTTCTCCGTTTCTGGCATATTAGATCCATTTTTCTTCCTGTTTGCACAAGTAATGTAGCCAGAGCAGAGCTTTGACCGAGCATCGACGTTTCACGAACTCCTAGTTTGACGGCGTATGACAGCCAGGGTCTTCTCTGGAATGAATCGCTAATGAATTGGTACACAAAGGAGCACGCTTTGGCGTTGGTACAGGCTTCTTTCAACGGATCGATCCCTCCGTATTCAATGAACAATTCTAGAAAGTTTCAAAATCAAGGCCGTAAAATGTCCACGTCGGAGTGACAATGCTTTAATATTTCTTCCTGAAAGTCGAAAGAGTGAGAAGACTGAGAGCGGCACCCAGCGTAGCAATCTTCTCGTTGTTCGATGCAAATGTTGTCAGGATTGTAGTAGTGAGCGTCAGGCAAATGTTGCAGGACGGCGTGTTGATTGGCTTCTGTATTGAAAAAGTGCGGAAATATCCTTTGGCCATTTCTGTCATTCCAAACATTTTAGGCATTTGACTCAATGGCACGGCAAAATAACTCCTATAATCTTTAAAAGGTACTTGTCCCACTTGCATGTAGATGACTTTGGTTCCGTTCAAGGTGACTTTAGGGCATTATGTGCCTTGTTCAGTACAGTATTTTAGAAGAAATTGTCCATCTTATCCTAGAAAAGACATACTCTTTCACTATTACCCCCAAATATTTGTCTTTGTGCTGTATAAGTATTTGTTTCTTTGTTTCTTTGTGCAAGTCTATATTTTGTTTGGCCCGATTAAAAAAAAAAATTTCACATACCTGCCTACATACAGTAGCACGCATTGAGGTCAACTCGAACACTGTTACTAAATTTCCGCCTGATTGAGGTCAACCAATTGCAACACGGCTGCCATTTTTTCCCTAGTGTGCATTACAATGACGTCACCCATGTTAAAAGTCCCCTTGTCCCTAGCCAGTCCCACAATGTTAAATTCCCAATGTCCCTAGGGTATCCCATATAGTACTGGAGTCTCCGTATACATCATGGCAACAAGGACACGTTCTGTTGTCTCATTCATTAAACTGCATTGGGATTTCCTAAACAGATTGAGACTAACTACCAATGCAGCATATCCCGTGTTGTGCATTACCGTAACCTCTCGGCCATTAACGGTACCTCTGGCTGTTGGTAGTCAAGCTTTTGGATAAAACGTGTTGACTGCCCATCGCGAACTGAAAATACTGCTCATAATAACAACTGATGCATTGTACACCGAATCACCGTTGTCTTTGCTCTAATTTTCTCGTCATATAGCATAGTCTCGTTTAGTTACTTCAACCTGTTCTCTACTCCCCAAAGCTATGATTAGTTTTTATTGTCTCTTTAGGCCCCGGACTGTCAGATAAAATTTGACCTTATTGTTTATATACCTAACACTGCAGTTATACCTTTGTTTTGTCTTAGAAATGACCTCAGCTTTTCAAAGCGGCTTCCTGTTTTCGGCGTTTCTGATCTTTTGATTGCTTGCTCTTTTGTCCTTCGAAATCATAGTTTGGGTATCCCCATGATCTTCTGAGAAATAGTCTGCGTACGTCACCATTCCCCCACATTTCAAAAGGTCCTGTTTTCAAAACCAGCATAACAACTTTTTCCTACATAGTGTCATTAACTGATCTCTGAATAAAAATGAAGACAACTAATCTAATGTTGTATCGATATTCCCATGTTTTAACTTTATTTGTGGATAGTTTCGTGACATACGTACGATTGGGTAAATGTCTCCCCTTCTCTTGTTTTTTGCATTTTAGCGTGTTTATAAACACCTAACTCACAATGTAATAAAAGTGCTTTCTTGTTACTGTCAAAACCATCGCATCGCTTACCAAAAGACTAGAGCACAATTCTGACAATTTACCCTTAAATAATCCTCAAAGCGGACAATTGTTTCTTTTCTATTTTTGAACATTTGCTTATCTCTCAGGCATGTACAAATTGCTTTCAAAATTATTTTACCCTCATCGAAGAAAGATAAAATGTATGGCTCTTTAGATTTAAATCGCCATAATTATGTTCTACCCTTACATATCTTTGAACTCTAACGCTCACGTATTATTCCTTGTTTAATTTCCATTCGTCTCTGTTTTGTCCCTGTCAGTTTCTGAATTTAACCACAATGGAAGCGTCAATTATTTTGCCTTTCTGATTGCTTTATTAATTCCAATATTTCCCTTTCTAATTGCTTTACCCATTTTGTGTATTCCTTTCTGCCTACTTTACCCATTATTTTCATTCCCTTTATGCCTGCTTTTTCTAATTCTAGGTCTTGCCTTTGTTTCACAATCTGTCTTTCCTCTCGTTCCTCCATTTCTCTTTCTCTTTGTCTCTCTTATTTTATCCTTTCCATCATCTCTATTGTCTTCTTTTGTATTCGCTGTTATCTCTCCTTTTGCGTGGTTTTTCCTGCACATATTTCCTAAGGCACTCTACCTCATACCGAGCTCCTTCCCAGTTCCATGGCATGTGACTTTAAATACTTATAAGACGACCAACATCAAGTATATATTCAAAAAGATGTGGAATCAAATAATTATGCACATCAAATAAATAGCAATGTAAAGCAACCATATTCGTCGCTTACATGAATTCCGTCACTTACATGAATTCAATCTAATAAGCATGAAGTTGCAGTAGGAAAAAGCAAACAAACATGTAAGCTTTTGATATATTAATAGAACTATTGGACCAGTGCGTAACTATTTCAGCGTTAAGTACGTTGTTGTGTTGTCATCAGAGGTTCTACAAAGTACAAGCAAAATAAAAAATCTAGTCACTCTTGTCGCACATCAGATTTGCCTTTGATATCGGTGATCCCCTGATGACTTACATTATGTCTGGAACATACAAATTCAGACTTTAATTCAAAACAAATGTTATGTATATTTAATTTGTATTTGTTAGTTTTCATTCGTGATTATGTATGATTGTATTTTGGACTTGACCTTGCCCAGAATCACGTTAATGTTGTTCCTGACTTAAGATACTGATGTTTTCTAGTTTAATAAACAAATAATACATAGCTAATACTTTTATAAGAGGGTGGTTTAAATATTAGGATCATTATCTTGGTCTAAGTAAAGGACAATATGTTTACCATTTTTAATGATACTTTTAGTAACAGATTTTTTCTTGCAGACAACCCAGAGTGTTCAAGAATGGAAACTTCCACTAAACAGACATAGTGTTTGCAGAAAATTCTAATTATGACCTAAGACAGGTAGAGGGGTTTATAATCTTGTTAGTTTGAGAAATTACTCATTCTTGCTTAAAGCAGAGTCTGTCTTATTGTTGTGTTCAGTATTTGATTTGAGCTGGAATTGTTTATTCAAATTATTATTAACTATAAATACAAAGTGTTCTTAAATAATATTCTTGGACAGAAACATTAGTTGGAATTATAGTGAATTCAGACAAAGGCATCTTGAATTTTAATATTGTGATTAATTAGAAGACTGTTAGCACATCATACTTCAGGGCATTGATACATTTGTACATTTAAGACTACAGGCACCTCGACGCCTTCAGCGCTGGATCTTAATTCGAGCACCACTGGAATTTAGTTAGAACTCTGTTCATTGATACTTGTGATATAACTTTTGGACTATTTAGGATTTAATTCTTGGGAAAGAAACTTTTTGTTGAATTTTACAAAACTTGTTGGTTTTTGCTATTTTCTATTACTTAGTTTAAGACTTTATAGTCGTAATACAAATTATCAACATATAGCAACATTCATTAATCTAATACCACTTCTGACACAGAGAAGTGAATCGAGCGATAACAGATTGGTAAAGGGACCAAAGCTTCATTTAAACAAAAAAGTGATTTATATGGAAAGGAAAAAGATGAAAATTATGCATTTCTACGACATCATGACTATTATTTGGCACGGTATATAATCTGAGTCAAACTTCATTAAATATGAAAAAATTATGTAATCTTTAATAATGCAAATGTCTCCACCTTAGACTTGAATGTATAATTTAAGTTTAAATACTTTGTTTGCCACTATAACGACTTTTCTTTACACACAATGAGATGATCCTTAATTAGGAAGTAAAAGTATGCTTTCCTTTTCAAATGAACGATTGAATAATCTTTCAAACGAACATTCCTTTTCAGATAATAGATCGTATAGTCCATTGAAAAATAATAGTTTCCAGGAAATATTCAAGGCTAGATGGCAGAAAATATCCATCTTGAACGTTAAATTGGCACGCCTTACATTGGTACAGTTTTTTTCGGTTTCCACAGTCGATTCCTTATTGGAACCCCAATCGCAAAGAGATAGAAGATAACCCTCCGGAAGAGAATGCTACCGTCAGACCCACAGCAACGCTAAAGAGACTTTAACATGATCCAAAATCTGCATGAATCAACAATACTAATGCAATTTCCAGTGAGAATATTGAACCATATAGTTCGTCATTCATAAATATCGAACACAGGCTTAAGGAAGGTAAGAAATATATGCATACATACAAAATATCCAAACGTATAACGCAAAATCTATTCACGATAGGTAACATTTTATAGAACTACTTGGTACTGAAACAATTTCATCGTTTATTTTAAACCAATGCATTAGTATTCTATGGTTTTAGCGAATAAAGTACAGTTGTAGCTCAAACAGTAAAAACAATGTCAGAGCCTTTGAAATGGTCATAAGACTCTAACTTACTGACTGGAATTTAATTGTATGATTTGATCTGCAATAAAGATATGAAAATAAGACTAGTTTTTATCACATCAATAACGACATCTTCATTACAACATGGATGAATGGCAAATGCACAAAACGAGTTTTCCGCGCGCTCATGTACATTATGGGGTTGTGGTTCGGGGACATAACACTTGTTATTAACTGGGTGGTTCATGCAAGTCATTGGGACAATTTCTACTTATTGTCGTGCTCTAAACTAGAAAACCAATATTTGCAACTAATACATGTGTGGATTATACAATTATCAATTAATACAAATCTATCAAGTTGAAACCATATGAAATAATTTGTTTTATTAAAGATTTGTGATGATATGATTGTATGGGGATTCATTAGGGGAATGATTAAAAAGTCAAAACGTGATTCTATGACAGCTACTTTATAACAATCATTTGATGCAGTGTTGCGACTGACTGCCATTATCATTAATCATAAGAATGCATATATCTTTCCAAAAGATCATATATGATAGAAAGGACTTTTTATACAAGAAAATAATAAACCTAACACTTTAGATGAAAATATAATATGATCAGCACTGAGATTTTCCAGACAAGGTATATGAAACAATTTGTGTCGACGCTGAAACATGAACGTTTGTATGTACGTAAGAGCTAAAGACACCGATGAGTGACATTGTATGTGAACTGTAGTTATCAGTGGTTGAATGAAACAAAGTCGCAAAGAAAGATACTGTGAGTTTTGTTGTATACGTTAATTAGTTGAGCAGAAAAGTGCTAGCATAATACAAAATTGATATAATAAAAATGCGGTTAAGCAAAATGTATTGACATGAAAATATGCTATAAAATATTAAACTAAAGTGCATCATTCTGCGACACAGAGTGACAGATACATGACGAGTGATTAAAAATGATACAAGCAAATGACAACACATAATCACATTGACTTGATAACAGTTATATTCCACTTAAATTTAAAAAATATGATATCATAGAAGTCATTTTTATTATGTTGTAATAGGTGATGTTGGAAAATATCAATTATGACAACGTTATTTCAAAATCAGTAAGATGTTACCATATCCAAAATTTCAAGCAAAGGACATTTAAATGGTCCTTGGAACTAATCATGCATCAGACGTTTCTTTTAAAATATTATTTGTCAAATAATAAAAGAACTTGATCTTGGAAAAAGTAAATCAGGTGTCTAGATCATACACATTTTGTTGTCAGCAGCAGAATAAATCACATATGATATAAGAAAACACATGAAACTAGAAACTTTCGTATAGAGATCGAGGCAGCACCATAAGTCAATATTGGCTGTTTCCACACATTTGAAAGCATAAATGAACTCTGAAAGACAAATTTCATCCCAATACAAAAGGTTGGGGACGCAAAGGAACAATTATCTGAGGCCGAAGTGGTGGACCTCTTGGAAGGACTCCTGGGCGACCAAGAAATGGCTGTAGTGGCATTATTGGTAAAGGTCCAGGTTGAGTTCCGAGAAAAAAGCCAATCCTTGTGAGTAACGGACCGTTTGTAATTGGAACAGGTAGTGGCGCACGGGGAGCAGGGAACTCTCCAAGACCGGCGCTGAATGTAGGCTGGACAAACATGGGTGATGTTCGTGGAATCTCTGGAATCATGCCAGTTCCAGGCCCCGTTTGAGATGATGCTTGAGCCAGGGTTCGGTCCACTTCCGCGGCAGACGTGGCTCCAACCTGACTAAATGCTGACGACCATGGCATGAATGTCATGAACAAAGGAACGCTGGGGTGCATGTGAGGAGCATCAATTAGCTGAATAGGCTGATTAACATTTTGCGGTATGACCATCAATCCCGGGATCTGCTCCTGAGTACCACTTGGTGGTGACTGTCCATTTGCTCGTGGAGCAACAGACGGTGGGGTTATTACATTTCTTCCTGGACCAACATCTTGAGGGAACTGACCAGCTGCACTTGGAACGTTGTTTTGAAGAAACTGGCTTGCTGTTCCTGTGCCACTATTTTGTAACAGTGGATTACTTCCTCCTGGAACAATGTTATGTAAATTCTCACTGTTACGTCTTGGAACATCTGTTTTGGGTATCTGACTAATTGTTCTTTGAACACCAGTAGCTGACGGAACACCAGTTGCTGCTGAATCATTTCTCGAAAAGACCACACTTAGCATTCCCTGAGCACCTTGCTCAGAAACCGTGCCCTGTTGTCCTTCGAATGCTGCTAGACTGGGTTGAATTAATGCACCATTTTCATCCCGCTGTACAGATCCTGAAGCAGAGGGAGCAGAGCCAATATTGATATTTCGTCTACTCGTTGACTGACGTAAGAGATCGTTATTTATTAATGGAGTTGGTGATTCTCTCAGGCCTAGAACTTCTTGTCCAGGAAAGCGTTTTTCTCCTACAATAATAATAATAATAACAACAACTACAATACTACTACTGCTAATAATAATAATAATAATAATAATAATAATAATAATAATAATAATACTAATAATAATAATAATAATAATAATAATAACAATGATAAGATTGGGAGAACTAAAATTTGACAATTTGTTCAAAAACAAGAGGGGGGGGGGATTATCAATTGCCTAATTATATTTTGCCCGATTATGGATATAGTCTGATTATCTTCTCCACGTCACTCTGCGACCGTGATATTACCAAACTTTCTACACTGATAAAATAATCCACTCTTCTTCTTCTTCTTCTTCTTCTTCTCTATTATTATTATTATTATTATTATTATTATTATTATTAATGATACTCATTGACATTCATTATTTTCCATATTGTTTCCTATGCATGGATAAAAGAGGAGAATGTTCCTGATAAATCTGAGATAAGATATACAACTGAGTAATATTATAGGTTTAGTATTAATTATCAATCGCCCAGGAAGGTTCAAGCTATAGTATACCTCTTTTAAGTGTTTTCTAAAACTATCGTTAACGCCATATGCATTCTTGTAAGAAATATAAATTTGACTTCCATCTGTGGACAGAATATGCAAGCTGTAAACGTATAATCGAAAGCAAATTTTTGAAGTAAAATATGTTTCTTTGATAATATTTACCCAATCATAATACACTAGAAAGACGACCACAATCTCGAAATTCCAGCCATCTCAAAATTGTTTTAGCAACAACAGAACTAAAAGTCGTCGGCCCATTTTAATAGGAGTCAGACAAGAGTGACCTTGTCTTGGATAGAGTGAGTGGCGCTTAATCCCATCAATACTTCAATACTACCAGAATGGATATCGACGCTTTTTCAAGAGTGAACAATAACTACAATAAGACTGGGAGTGTACATCTCTATTAGCACTGGACAAGTATTAATGAAGAAACCTTGTACAGTAAAAATTAGTCTCTTCATCAAATCCATTATCCGATCCTAATCCATTAATGAGAAACATCGTATAAAGAATGCCTGTATAGAAGACAGCACTCCATCATTTAAGAAGGCAAGCTTCTACAACATCAAAAGAACTGTCAAATGCAAACTCAGTGCAAACTTGTAAGTCTCATGACTGAGGTATACGGTAGATGAGAGTTATTCCTATGCAGACAGGAATGACATGTCGAACTTCCTTGATGCTTTGAAGACAATCTACGGGATACACTCGTCAGTAATATATCCATTACTGAGTGCTAACAGCACCAAGCTGCTCAGTGACAAAGAAAATATACTTTAAAGATGGACGGAACACTCCATCAGCATACTCAATGAACAGTCATCTGACAATGAGAAGGAAACTGATCGACTGAGCCATGTTAAAATCAACATAGCAGTTGCTGACCCTCCAGAAATTGACTGCAGCTGTGAAAGCAATTGCTGTAATCTAAATTGCAAAGCACCAGGAGCAGATGCAATGTAAGCAGAAGTCAACAAAGCCGAAAGGTCACACTTGGCAGGAAACACATTGAATTCTTTCAGTCAGTGTAGACCCAGAGAACTATACCCCAGGGTCTATAATCCACTTGTAAAAGAGATAAATCAATAAACAATCCTGCAACAAACATCTATATATATATATATATATATATATATATATATATATATATATATA
Source organism: Megalonaias nervosa (assembly GCA_016617855.1). Lineage (NCBI taxonomy): Eukaryota > Metazoa > Mollusca > Bivalvia > Unionida > Unionidae > Megalonaias > Megalonaias nervosa. Next base: position 32,182 of record JAECUM010017855.1, on the reverse strand, counting down.
TATATATATATATATATATATATATATATATACTTACTGTCAATGGTCGGCAAAATCCTTACTTGAATTCTGCTGAATCGTTTTGTGCATCACATCGATCAAGGGATCATGCCAGAGAGTCATTGTAGATTCAGGAAAATACAAGGGACCACAGACAAGGTGTTTGCAGCTTGTCAACTCCAGGAGAAATGTCAGGAACAAAATCCAACATGTACACAACATTCATAGACCTGACGAAGGCCTTTGACACAGTCAGCCATGGAGGCCTTTGGAACATCGTGTCAACATTTGGTTGCCCAGAGAGATTCATCGTGATGTTTCAGTAATTTCATGATTGCATGGAAGCTTGTTTCGTGGACGACGGCGAGATATCTTTGGAATTCCCAGTGTCCAATGGTCTCAAGCAAGGCCGTGTGTTTGTCCTCACCCTCTTCTCTATTATGATCTATGCCATGCTTAGTGATGCCTTCCGTGACTATGGCACTGGGATCGACATCAGACAGCAATGTTACTGTTCGTGATCTCCTGTTTGCTGAAGACTTTCCTCTGCGTGCCAAATCTGTGTCAGACACGCAACACGGTACGGACCATTTCTCTTCAGCTTGTGACAATCATCATCAAGAAAACCGAGGTGATAGACCAACCCGATCCAGAAAAGATTTATGTAGAGCCTACCATCACATTAAATGGCTAACCCTTTGTAGCAGTGGACACATTCACTTATCTCTGGAGCATAATGATACGTACAATCCAACCACATCGATGATGAAACCAACGCCAGATATACTAAAGCAAGTATGGACTTTGGCATATTATGTACAAATGTGTTGGAGTACAGAGGGATCGGTGCACAAACAAAACTTAAGATCTACAAAGCCAGTGTGTTGCCGACCCTGTTGTATTCTTACGAAACCTGGAGAGTGTATGGACTCCATGTCAAGAGGCTGAACCATTTTCACATGGGCTGCTTGAGGAATCAGATGAGGATAAGATGGCACGACAGGGTCCCAGACACTGAGGGTGCCACATTCCAAGTACAATCAGCTGATGAAATCAGTTAAGATGAGCAGGCCATGTCACCAGGATGTCAAAAAAGCAACTACCATAAAAAGATCTTCTGCAGCGAATTGAATAGGGGAAAGCGATCTCAGGGTCGTCAGAAGAAGCGCTTCAAAGACACCCTGAAGTCATCTTTGAATCAACGTCAACATTTACCCTGATACTTTGGAAGATCTCAGACAGGAGCACTCCACCTCTCAGAGTTTCGTCCATATTGAGTAGAAAAATCCCACACACACTCACGCCCACCCCAGCATTTAGAGACAAAATATACTGCCTTGACTTCGTGAACCTATATACACAGGAACTTCATTAGGACTTGGTTTAGCTCTTTATGTGCAGGAGTAAATATCTCGTCAAATCCAGGACGATTGAGCATGAGCTGAGATATCGGCTTTTCCTTCTTTCAGTAGTAGATAGAAAAGAGATCAGGCTTTTACATTGTTTCAGCTAGCTTCAGGTACCTCTTTAAAGGTTTTACGTTGACGCTTTTGGGACAATAAGCTTAACAAAGAAAGAGGTTTCACTACACAAGACTGATTCCCCTTGACTGTGAGTCTGTTATTAGCATGAAATCAGGCGCATCTTAAGTGAAATCAAATCGTTACGACAAAATCGACCGACATGATATGTATCTCGCTGATTCTGCCTGTTGTAGACAGAGTAATTAAGAAGCAGATTTTATACGAGAGATGAATCAATGAGGTCCTTCTCAATGATTTCAAAAGTGTTTTATTCAGCATACAGAACATACAGTAGTTTCCAATTCTGACAAAGGACCAAATCCTTAGGTCAAGACAAACTAAAGTTTGTGAGAAGGTCAGAGAGGTCTTTATTTTGACGTGTATACCCCATTCCATTATGACGAAACATGTCTGGCATTTCAACTTGTCGCAGGCTTTTATCGTGATGGATGATAAGTTCTTGTTTTTAAAGAGGCAAACGAGAGCTATCTATGGTATAGAGACTTTTAAAGGTTTCCGCTCGCACCACCGGGATAAATTTCTCAACTTTGTTCTGCGATTTGTTTGCCGCTGAGAACCTGTTTGATATTAATCATGCGGACAGGTTGAACAATTCCGGGAACGGATGAAACACCTGCATTCACTGCTGCTACAGACGGTGAGGATGGGTCAAGACCTTCCTATGGATTTCCGCTGCAAAGTTATGTAGATGGTTTATCCTTGACTTGTTAACAGCTTGAGGGAAGACAGGAGGACCAGAATGCACTCTGATTCCTAAGTTTTCTGCAAAACTCGGATCAGAGGAGTTAAAGAGATTGTGCATGCATTTGGACCGTTCCAGGTCCTGGTTAGGGCTTCAAATGCTCAACATAATAGATCTAGGTCTAGAGAGACAATTTTGGTAGATTTGCATTTCACCTTGTTGCAAATAGATCCAAAAGTAATTTAGCTCAGGAGGCGCATGTTCATCAATATAGCAAAGAGCGATGAGATCATCCTGTTTGATTTTGTTGAATCATAGTCTGTCCGACGTGTGGCAGACGTTGATGATGATTTTGTTGGTGATGACATAGCCTGAGAAAATTTCATACTAGATGTTAGAGATCTGGAGATTTGGTTTCCGTTGCCTGCTAATGTAATTTAGTACAATTGAGATGTTGGAAAAATTTTCATGTCCTTTCCAGACAGTTCGCGTCAGTGAAGATAGTAATTTATTATTCCCAGAAGCTGAATATTGAAGGAAATATCCGCCGAAAATTATATTAGGTTCTCCTATTCGTCCAGATGAAAGACCTCACATATCCCAAATCTCAGATCGTCTTATCCGATAAGCTAAGCTTTGGTTGCCACTAGGTTCAGAACCACTTCTAATGGTTTCATAAACAGGCACCCCAAGATGCTGAGACCCACTGTTGCATTCAGGTGACCCAATATGCGAATAAATTCCCAAGCTCAGATGCGAATCTTTGGGAGAATAGACGGCATTATCAGAATGATTTCAAGCATGTACTTGAAGGAGACAAACCATGTTTACCTGCATTTTCAACTCGATACCCACGTGATAAAATGTTGAGATGGTGCAATAACGGCTCGTCATTGTTAACAAGCATTACAATGTGAAGCAAAAATGAACAATTGCTTTTATGTCTTTATCTATAATATAACCCTCCTGATGATTTTTGCAAAATCTTGTTCAGGTTGCTCAGATTCAAGGACGTGGATGTAGCTCTAAAGTATAAAAAATTCTGCCCATAATTCTAGTGAAGGTTCAGTGACTGTTCTTTACACAGAAATGGGGATCACTGAATTAGTATACCTTATCTTTGAATACTAAATCTTTCTCCTTAATGACGTTCACAACCAATCTCGGTGTCTCCATTCCAAACCACGATGCCAAAAAAATGGTTGAGAGAGTTTTGATTTATGACAAGACCGAAGCTTATCGTTGACCTTTAGCGCCAGGAACAGAGTGGAGTAAAAGTCCCTTTGAATTTATGTTCGAACAGTCCCTACTTTTTTAAGGAAAGTGTTGATTCATGCTGCATGATGCCCACATTGTACGGTTCTTCTGGGACGCCTGTAATGTCGAGCAATGTTTACCAAGTGGTAGGGGCACAAAAAATGTACGTAGGCTACCATGACGAACATGTATTAAGGAGTAAGCGGGATGGCATATTCCTATAGCTGATGGATCGAGAAAAAATGGAATGGAATTGATGTCCACGTTTTCCATGCATTAGAAGGTCCTTTTTCTACAGAATTGAGGACACGGCTGTGGGTTGCCGTGCTCTTGAGGTTCGCCTTTTAGATGGCCTTTTTGAACTACAAATAGCAATGTGACGATTTTGAAGCCGTCAACGTATACACATGCACACAGGAATACTTTACCCAATTCCGGAACTAAGTACTACATATCGGGGTCAAGAATGTCGCCGTAGCCGCTGCCAGATGTGAGCGTTACCTTGGGTCCCCGAACACAGAAGGAGTGGCCCAGAAATCCACTGCGATGCATATTATGAAGCTGGCGAAGACTGCCGACACGGATGGTGAACTAGACTTGAAATCAGCCATATTGTGATAATGTAATCTTTAGATGAACAGTGTGTCGGGTCAGTGGTCTGAAGATGCATCAGACATCCGAGACTGAATCTTCGCCGTAACTGCTACCGGATTGGTAAGCAGTAACGGAGTTGAAGCTGCCCGTCGCTCTGCAGTGCCCGTGGTCCGAACATCGTGCGCAAAAGTTCAAGTATAACCGGAATTGTATACAATATATTTCAGATGTTTAGCATGGTTATCTTTCACCAGGTTAAAGCGTTTGCACTCTGTGTGTGCCTGTTGTCCTGTCCATCATGTTCACACCTGTAATTATAGCGAAGAGAATGTATACATCCCTGTATGAGAAAACTCATAGGAATCGCTCCAAACTTGAAAAAATTACGCATCTAAAACGGTTTGAGAGGGCTCCAAACAAGCGTGTGTCCTAGCAGGAGTAAAAGTACTTACTGTGGTATGAACGAGACTTATTGCCATCTACTATGTCCAGACGTAGATCACTACTGAGTCCCATCTTGCAAGGTATAGGGTATTTAGTACTTTTATCTCTAAAACAAGTTTGGTGGCTGCATTTGCGAGGTAATGGTAGTACACCTAATGTGTTGATCTGGTAACGTATTTGAAGATGGAACATTAACAGGAAATCCGTATCTTTGTAAAAACTAACTGTCCGAATGTAGGTTATTAATTAATCAACTTGAATAGTACATATAACTAGCACCCCTCCCATGTAATGGATTGAATAAGTTTGTTTATCAGTATGTACGTACCCACCATATCGAATCCTTGCGGAAGAAGAAGTGCAGAAGAATCGCCTGGCCTGGAGGCAGCTTGAATGGTAAGACCCGTTCGTGGATCTCTCACTCTGGATGTTGTAATTTTCATTGGACGAACAAATGGTGAGTCAAAGCTGGACACCTTTGTAAGATCGAGGGTTATCAAGACATTCGTTGGACCCAGAGATTCACTTTTCAAACCGGGAACATGTCTAGGCATTTTGGAATTAAATGTTATGGATGTTGTTCTTTCAGAAATCGTTGCTGAATCTTTTGCACTTGGGAAGGTCGATAGTTTAGAACTTGAAATATGTGATTCTCTCCCTCGTACCATAGACAGATTTGTAGTAGATCCATCTGACCCCATGGGAGTCAATGAGTTATTATTTAAAATTTCAGAAGGTTTTTTGCCTGTTCCTTCTGTGACCAAAGGCAACATAGGGCCGCCACTACTTCCTTGTAAAGTCAGATAGATATCATTTTCAACAGGTTTTGATACGGTTGCATCTAATGAATTGCCGCTGAAGCTTTGGTCGGCGTTAATATTTGTCAAAGCAAGAAGCCGACCTTTTTCTGTTATGGGTTGTTTTGTTTCAACTGGTTTATCGAATTTAATTATGGGGTTAAGATTTGGACTTGGAAAATCTGGCTGTGCTGTTTTTCTGTTCGTTTCACCTCTTAGCACAAAATTAACTGTTTCAGCAATCAGATTGTTTTGGTTATTACTTGCTAATTGGCTAACTGTTTCAGAGTCTGATGAAACCACTGTAGGATCATTAGACATGTGCATGCCTCCAAATAATATTGGCATACCGGCGCTTTCTAATGTGGATAATCTAGTAGACCCGTCAAAATGCGTAACCTGATTTGTAATATTATCAAACACGTTTATTGTTGTTGAGTTCAGTGTAGAAGCAGCGAACGGAGTAGTTTGGATCCTCAAAACATCTGCTTGTGCAGTTTTTATTTTATCGCTTGTGGAGCCAGCCGTTTGTTGTTTAAAATCAAGCCAACCCATTTCTTTGTACAGTTTGTTACTTTTCATTGGTTCTGGAATGGAACCACCAATTCGAATGTCGGCACAGTTCTGAAACTGTTCTTGAAGGCCACATCCAATACATTGTCTCCCATCAGGATTCACCCCCCAGCTGTTTCCTTTGAAATTATAAAAATGCATAAAAGTAATTGATTATAAAATTAATAAAAAGCAAATATCTTCAACATTGTTATCTCTGGTCTGAGAACTTATTGGCACAATGTTGCTGATTGTGAAGAAACTCTTTATTGTAACAAGAAAATATGTTGAAGATAAGACGTAAATAACATTTTTCAAACTTTGTTTTTTAAAACTAAGCCATTTATTCAAATGACATTACAAAGGCTTTCAAACAGGAGGTAATATTAATCTTTACACGTGTGTTATCCGATCGTAGAGCATTATCCAACACCTGGGAAAAATAAAACGCATATGATATTAGTTGTTTGTATTTAAAATAGGATGATGTTCACTAGAAAGATGATGAAAAGCTTAATACTCTTCTAAATCGTTCAATTTATAATCTTGTACAAAAATATCAAACATCAGATGCAGCGGACAAGAATCTTTTAAAGGTGCAATAGAAACATCAAAAAGACATGTGATATGTAAATTTTAATTGTACAAGTATTGCGAGTTTGTATTTATTGTCCAGTAAAATAGGAAAATTAACAAGAATTTATTCTAGACAATTACTGCGGAGGATTTGATTGTTTGTATAGTCTGTACGGTTCTTTCATATAGCTAGTAAAATGTCTGCAATATTGTGCTTTTAATTCTTTTATTTTGTTTCAAAAGGAAATGTGAAACATGCAATCTATCACAGCGATACAATGTAAGTCCTGAATATCTATTTTATTTTCTAGGTCAGCGTAATTAAATATTAATTTCTTCCGTTCACTCAGAACAATATATCCCTCAAAAAAAGGTTCTGTACCCAAATAGAGATTACACACCTATGTGTACGTGGAAAGCCTTTAAAAAGTCTTTCCAAAAATGGTGCTAACTGCTATATCGAACTGGGTGGAGGCTTCAAAAAGAAACTTCTAAGACTCTCATCTGAATCCAGAATGGAGACAGTTTCTACCAAATGTTTTAGATATAAGAAAATCTGTTACTAAAACCTACTAATTATAATAACATATAATCGTAACACCGTTTCTAATACCACGATCACTTTGGGAAAGACTGCTAGCTTTATCAAGAATGATTTTAAAATTTTGCTTGTTTTTAACACCTGGAATTTCAAACAAAATTGTTTGACCAGAGGTATGCTTGAACAAACCAGTTTCAAACGAAAAACAAATGTTAGAAATAGAGGGGCACGGAAATCTTTGTTGGCCACACAAACGAAGAAACAATGAACAAAGAAAGAAGTAACATTACTTTTTCTCCATATTAGATCAGACAAACTGCAAAGCTTTTATGATTCAAAACGGTAATTGCTTCTCTCTTTTTACACGCCTACCTATCTGAACAAATTTAAATTGCTATTTTTTACCCGATGTTTTACAAAATGTTCAATATATTTAAGTATTGTAGGGTTTATTATAGCATAATTTTACATTTATTATATCATACATTTCAGTTGACGACATGTTTTTTGTAGTACCTTGAACTCAGTTATATTTGTTTCGACATTCAAACAAAATTTGGTTATTAGTGCAGGCTTATCATGATTAGACAATTAGTGCAGGCTTATCATGATTAGACAATTCGTGCAGGTTCATTATGATTAGACAATTCGTGTAGTGTTATCATGATTAGAGAATTCGTGCAGGGTTATCATGATTAGAGTAATCGTGCAGTCTTATGATTAGGTTATTAGCGCATGCTTATAAGATTAAACCATTCATGAAAGCTTATGCTGAACTATTATGCTTTTGTCTTCTTTAATTCTTGATTGGTTGATCGATTTTTCATATTATATATTTCCAATAGATGCGTATCTGGTTCAAATATGCGTTTTTAATTGGACTCCGAGCATTTATTTATTTAATTCAAATGTTAAACAAGGATACACTGTTACTGATTCAACTCACCTGTGTAATATCGCCACTGCAATACACACCGTTCGCAGGAAAAACCAGGTGGAATCGCTATGGTAAGATTGTAAACCCCATTTTCCGAAGGATAAAACCTCATAGGACTTCCATGTGTAAATCCCTCTTTAATGGGCAAGAGATTCCGGTTAAGGCAATCCTGTGTCAGCGGATTATTGTTTGCGGCGCAAATTCGAAACTCGAAGAAACCTTTTTCGTGCCCGGTAAGATCCACCTTAACGTGGATGTCTTGGGTTTCAGCGGGATAGTATCTCCCAATGATTCCTGACCCATATTTTCCATTCAATTCATTGTCTTTTGGACCGTCATATGGGTCGCCACAAACTCCACACTTTCCATTCTGTTCTCGAATTTTCTGAAGACAAATGTGACGATGAGTTTTAGATGACATCATATTTCTGTCAAACATAAATAATTCTTGGACATTTAATTGCTGACTGAAATTTAAGATGTTTCATTTCAAAAACCTCTTTTAGTGACAAAGACTGAATATTCATGATTTCTGGAGAATTTCATGATTGTCAAAATAACTTATTTATGGCATATCAATTTTACATTTGATATTTTGGGGATAAAAATGGCGGATATAATTTAGCAGTTGAGTTTTCCGCATTCGAACACACTTTCAAAAAGTTTCTTCAAGAACGGCTACAAATATAATTTTCCACTGAACGAAGTAAGAAAGAAAATTGTGATCTCATTGTGTCACAGTTTTTTAAACTATATGGTAGATATAACTGCCAAAACTTTAGTTTGAGGCTGGACTAATTAGATGGCATGCTGCATTGACGGGTATGCTGAAATTTTGATTAATCTGTATTTGAACCGTTAACATTTCAGACCATAATGATATCCATTAAAGTTACATTTCCTCAAAACCTACTCTAGTCATATACACGAATTACTCAAGGCGTTTGTTTATTGCTTTGTACCTGTGATCATTCATCAACATTAGTTAGATAACATTAATTGCTGGAAATCCCGTTTACAAACAAATTACATGTCAAAGGTATGACATATACAGTTGAATGGATTCTTAATCCGTTTGCCAACTCAGTGATCTTTGTACCAATTACACCTAATTCCGATAGACAAATAAATGGATCATTCTTTGATGACAAGCAGTAATAAAACCAAAGGATTCAAAAGGGATTTGATACCACACAAAGACAAATTAGGACATATCACAGTGCCAAGGAATTGTTAAAATGTGCATAATTAGTTAAGATCAAAATTATTGAGCTTGACATGTAAATAATGAAACAACAATGAATCGTAACAAATGAACCAATGAAAGTCGAGGAATAATTGATTCCGTTGAAATCTATCTTACCAGTTTATCGTCATACGAGACAATGAGACATGACACGCCATTTTCGGCCTGATGCAAACAAATAAATTACATATGGTGACCGTCAGAATGTAATATACTATATATGACAATGTAAAAACCTGGCCTTTATCGTCCAATACATAATCGTTACTTATTTCTTTATTATACCAGTAATCTAAAATTGTAAACCTCTTTAACTTGCGCCTTTTCAATTTCACGGTTCCCAGATGTTAAATTATTTGGCAACTAATATATTTTTTCTCATTTGCTACGTCTTATACGTTTGAAATTTTGAACGTAAAACAAAGTTGCTGCTGCATAATTTCACGGACATATTATTAAGAAAGATTAAAAGAGTTAATTAAAGAAACAATATGTAATTTAATCCGGGACCCCAGGTGGCCGAGTGGTCTAATGCACATGCCTTTTCAGATCACCTCTAAACATGCGAGTTCGAGTCTTGGCTCGACCAATATGGGTATGTGAGAAAGTTGTCAGGAGCTTTCCTTGGATCTATGGATTTTGCCGGGGTTTCCTCGGCTAACTGTACAGCCTCCCATGTATAGCTTATCATATGCTACAAATGAAGTTAAACGCACAAAAAAAATTTACAAAATATCGTAATATAATCGTCATTCATTTTCAAAGTCACATTTAATAAATTCTAAAGGCAAACGAGATATAAAATACATCTTTTAGCATGTGGATCCGTTGTAGAACGCAGTGGAACAAATATCAACAGCACAAGTAATAGTTTTAAAACCTAATACTCGGCAAATGGAAACAGAGCCGAGTTTTCGTTTCATGTGATACAGCTTACAAGCGTTGTCCAAGACATGCACAGTCCTGATTTCATGTGATACAGCTTACGATCTTGCTCAAGACGCATAAAGTCTTGGGGGCTACGTATGGCCACGTAATCTAAAACGTTCGCTTTACCGATCACTGCCATTGCATCTAAGCCTGCGTGGGTTAGAGTCTCGTGCTCTACCAATATGGGTATGTGAGAAAGCTTTCCAGCAGCTTCCCGTGGGTCGGTGGGTTCTTACAGGGGTTTTCTCCGGTTTCTTCCTGCAACAGTTATATTGGACGCAATGTATAGCCTATCTTGCGCTGCGAAATGGCATTAAACCCAAAACACAACAATAACACAGTCATGATTTCATGTGCTACAGCTAACGACCATTGTCCAAGACATATACAGTCATGGTTTCATGTGATAAATCTAACAAGCCTTGCCCAAGACATAAGTAGTCATGATTTCCAGTGCTACGTCTAAAGACAATCACCCACAGTCTGTGGATGAAAAGTTTATGAAGTGCCCTATAGCTGTTTGGACAGTTTCATTTCTGCCGCTGCTTTAGAGAAGAAGCAAAACCAATCCATTGTTCAACGTGAAGATATGACATCGACCTCTTCGCACGAATCTGAGTCTTAATAGGAGATAGTAATGAATCCGACAATGATGTAGCTTTATAATATGTAAAGTCATAGTATAAAATAGTAATTGACAGTATATTAACTGCTCCTGATAAAATGACATAATGAATTTACTTATTCATACTAATATTTTGTTACGATTACAACTAACATTTAACATCAAATCATTGCGTGTCCCTGGTTTGGAACCTGATTTATCGATTTATATTTAATATGGCTCCTCCTGGGCCTAAACATTCCTAAGTTCTTAAGTATTTACTTTTAAGCTGGATCTTATTATAAACTTTCTTCTAGCACTTTGTGCAAATAATTTCCATTGAGATCGTGGCTCCGTGAGATCTTCGCTAAAAGGAATGTCTCGTAAAATAAAATTTTCCTTGTAGGCCAAAACAAGTGTGTCCACAAATTTGGAAAAATGACTTGGTAGACTGATAGGCTGAGATGATGTAATAATTTATTTAGATAATGACTACTGCGTCACATGACTTCATTTGGTCGTGAAACCGCAGATAACTATAACCTCATTCTCGTGCAACTTGATTCCAGTATGGCTCCGTGAGATGCCAGTCCTAGGAGTCTGATAAAAATACTTTATTGTTAGCAATTATGGGTAGAATGTACTTAAATCAACGCTGCAGAAGCCAGATTACAAAGAAATTTCCCGCAAAATCAAAATTATTAAGACATATTTTTGGCGAAATCGAGACTTTAATATCCTTTTGTAAACAAAAAAGTTTCGGCCACTATCTCATGGATACAGTAAGTTCTGTTTCGTATGTGATAACAGTCTTTTTTGTTCCCAAAGTTTTACTGACATGAAGAATATGGCACATACATGTGATACATTAAATATTGTAACAGTATTGTGTTATGTATATTTAATTTGCATTGTCTGTAAGTTTTTTTATTTCTTTATAATGTAAAATTGTATAGTGCAAAATCAGTGACAGTTTCTTAAACAACGTTGTTTACACTTTTGTAACTGAGGGATAAGTACTAGGATAGTTATCTTAACCTGAGGCAAGATCATTGTGTTTGTCATGTTCCTAATTATAATTTTCGTAACAGACCTTCTAATTCAAACTGAGATTTTATCTTGTAAACACTTGGAACCTTCTAGAATGGAATTTTCCATAAGGTAGTAACTTTCTTAGAAAATGCTAATTGTGATCTAAGTCAGTTTGAGGAGTATAGAGTCTTGTTTACTGGGAAAAAATAATTCCTACAATAACATATGAAGCGGAAATCAGTCTTATTGTTGTGTCTAGTATTTCATTTGAGCTGGAATTTATTTATTCAAATTATTTATTCACTGGAAATACAAAGTGTTCATCTAAAATAATATTTTTGGAAATAGAGACTTGAGGTTATAGTGAAATTCAAACAAGGATATATTCTTGGACATTATTATTGTGATTCAACAAAAGACTGCTGGCACATCATTACTATTCAGGAAATCATAGGAACATCAACATTATCAGCGTTGGATTTATTTTGGAATACTACTATTTTTTCATCACTTTAATCTTTAGAACATGTGTTAAAAACTCAGGAACTCTCAATACGGTAAGTTATTTGTTTTAATTTTCATTTTGTATTTTAAGGAAATTAATTGTTTCTTGAATTTTACAAAACTTGCTGTTTTTCGTTCTTTTCTGTTACTTAATCTAAGACTATAGAGTGGTAACAATTGCAATTATACAGACGTGATATTAAATATTGTAACAGTACACATCCATGTTATACATTAATAGTTTAACAGTTCCGCAACATCATATACATGTCATACATTCATACTGTAACAGTACTGCAATGACAAGTACATGAGAAACATTCATACTGTAACAGTATTGCAATGACACATACATGTGATACACGAAATGCTCTAACGACATTGCAACCGCTTTTCGGATAGACAAGCAATGTAGGCAATTCTAAACAATTATTTTGTGTCACTGTTAGACGCAAGATAAAAGCAAAGAAAAGAACATTAGAAATGAAAACTACATATTATTGAGATACAGTTTAAGAAGTTAGTATACCAATATATATCGAAAATAGTGGCATTTCAACAGCAGAAACATCTAGACATGTATTCCTTGACAAAATACACCCTCAAAGTATTCTTAACAATATGTATCACATTCCATCTTTTCTGTTGGATAATCTACATTTGGAGGCATTTGTTTGTTTGCAAATTATGTCATCAAATGGAGAATTCAAAGATCGGCATAGGTATAGATCTATGACTCTATTAACTGTTTCCACAATGACCATCTTTTGTCAAACGTTCCCCATTTATAGTTTCTAGAACACTATATTTTTCCACATTGGAACTGTAACAATCATCTCGAACTGAGACACACACATAGTCTTCAGTTGACTTGATAGAAGGTAAAAGGTATTACATTATCAGTATTTTTAGCTCACCTTGGTTGAGACGTTTTGTAAACACTAAGTGAAAACGATTGGCTATTGCCAAGGTCATGTCGGCCCACGTGTTAGCTGAGTTGTAAACAGCCTTTCTTTTTTAATTTATTTCCAGTGTGGGAATATGATTGTTAGATAGGGCTATTCTTGCCTACGTGGTAATTGGCATTTTTTTACTGCGCTGTTCAAATTAGTGATCACGTCGCCCTGTCACGTGAGCCACCATGTGATCTAAAATCGAGGCTTAAAACAGCCATTTTGCTAGTAGATTTATCAGTCGTAAGTTTTACACCTCAGAGCTCAAGGTGTTTTATTAATGAAGCCAGTTTGTTTTGAAGTTCATCTATTTTTGGGATTTAATAATTTTTTCTCTAGAAAACTACACAAGTGCTTCTTCTTTTTATAAAATACCTGGACAAAGACATTCAGTGGAAATTTATTCTGAAATTCTAAACGGGAACATTGTCAATTGTTATTCAACGAGGATTTGTTGCCATCAGTACAACGACTTCATCTGACGTCATCGCCTTCCGTATTGGAATTTCATCGAGATTCGAACCTGGATTCAATTAAAACTGTTTAGTGATAGGACTTATATTTTTCAATTCTGGGATTAATTTTTGGATTATATTCACAAACCGTTAAGTCCTATTTCATATTTTTATCTTGTTTTCTAGGGAAATAAATTATTTTGTTAAAATTTACAAAGCTTGTTGGCTTCACTCTTTTCTTTTGTTACTTCTCTACGAGCCTACACGTAACAATATATATATATATATATATATATATATATATATATATATATATATATATATATATATATATATATATATATATATATATATATACACACATATCAGTCTGAATGTAGTTTCTAATTCCAAAAGATATTATCTATTTTTTCATGACCACATTCGCTTATTTTTATCCATTGCAAGGAGGCATTTTCAAAATAAATATTTGTTATCTGCCAATCCCAAACATATGAGATATTGTCTCTGCATACAGAAGGAACCGAGCTCATTTGTAGTTTGGAATACTGTTAATTCTTTTGAGAAATACATTCGTAGGCAAACTTCTATATAGTATTTTAAACTGCAACCATCTAAGGATTAGACATGTTTTGCTTTAATATGGTAACTTGAAGCATGGCTTAGTTTAGCAAATCTAACATTTCCGGCACAGAGTGGTATAATTGTTTTAAAAACCTACTACATTATGAAGAAGTGGTTGATAACAGTAATGACGAGTAACTTCTGTAGAATGGACGTCATGAAGATTGTGATACTCTATATGAACCTATACCTAAAGAGGTTATTGTGAAAGGCCAGAAGGGATAGGACATACCATTTCCAAGTGTACTATGCCTCTTATCACACCACTGTTAGTAGCACTTTTTAGCGAAGTTTTTAACACTGACATTTTCCTCGTTCAAGAGTATTATATGCCCATTGCATAAAAATGCTCTTTAGCCGATTCTATTATTTCAGGGGTATATAATTTATTAATTATATGTGTAAGATCTTTACCTTAATTTAAAATAAGTGTTTATACGAATGGGAAACTTTTAGCTATTTTAAATTCAGTGTACTTGCAGACATGTGTGATATCAAGTGAAGGCCTAACCGAATACTTTGAATGCTGAAAACTAAGCTAGGTTGTGTTTTGAGTCCACTATTATTTTCTTTGTTTATTAACTGTTTTATTCGATTACTGAGAGAATATTTTGGTAGAGGTATTTTTATTTTAGAAAATGTCCCTGATCTGTTAGCACTCTCAACTGCTAATGATATAGCTAATTTCGCCAACACAGCGATAGCATTGCAGCAGCAGCTACACATGACGGAACGCTTTTATATTACCACTGGAATGGTAGTTAACCTCGATAAGACAAAAATAATTATTTTTCGCAATGGAGGACCTTTAAAGAATGATGAAAATTGGTTCTTAAAATGGGCAAAACTGGTACAGTTGCATTTTATAAATCTATGGGAATTGTATGTACACCCAAATTATCCTGGATGAAGGCTAACAAAAATTAGTATCTCAGAATATCAAATCTGTTATGACTATTCTTTATTACCAAAGGCATTTTGGGTATTTTAGTCGAGTAGATATCTTAAAAATATCAGACACTAATGTAAAATCTATATTTTCTCATGGTAGTGAAATTTGGAGCCATACGTATTCGGAATGTATTGAAAGTGTTCAAAGCTGCTTCTGCAAACAATATCTATCTCACTGAAAATAATTATGTCGCCCTTTGAGAATGTGACAGACCACTGTTGTATGTTAAATATTGATTTAAATTGTTACATACTGATAAGAGCAGATCCCCAGCAGAATGCTACAACATTCTTAAATCATTACATGATTACGGACGTGTTACATGGGCATGATATGGGATACATTTATTATTTAGCTATGGGTTTGGCTTTGTATTGATATCACAAGATGTTGGATATGTCCGTGTATTTGTAACAGCATTCTCTCAAAGAGTCAAGGATTGTGTTAGTCAACACCGGCATGATAAAACCACGCATTCGTCAAAATGTCGGTATTATCAGAATCATAAAACATTATTAAATGTTGAGAAGTTTCTATCCATGGATTTAACTATTTGTGTCCGTAATACTCTTTTGAGTCAGATGATCTAGTCATAAACGTTCTACAGAGATTCGTAGATATGATGTGTTATTCCTTCATATCATTTGTGTAATGTTTGTCATCGTAGTAATTTGGCATTTACAGAAAACCAATATTATGCATTTTTCATTTATAAACTTTATCAAGATCTAAGAGAAAATTATTAAGATAAATCTTAGTATAATAAATCATCACTTGAAAAATTGTATGGCTTTATGTCAACACAAAATCCTTTTTGTTATTCATCGAGTAGTATTGTTTATATCTCGTTTGCAGTGTCAACAAGACAATAAAATATTATTTAATATAAACACAGTATGTATATGAACGCTTCAGGTGATAGATTGTGTTCTTGTAAATATTATTGTATTTTGGGCAGGTGGCTTAGGTAACAAATTACACGTCTTCAGTCTTGACTCTTGTCGCCAATCGATTTCTTGTATACAGCTCTGCATCTTTTTTATTCTTAATGCTAGTATACGCATCTATATATATATATATATATATATATATATATATATATATATATATATATATATATATATATATATATATATAGTTGTTATAAATTAGAGCCATTAATTGATTATGAATTTACTTTTGCATGACTTCATAAGTGCAAGTATAATTTATTTTTACAATTATCAAGATTTATCCAGGAATGATCATTGACAAATCCAATGCCTTTCTGAATCTATGGTTTATAATACACATTTTCTCTGTCTACTACAATATAAGGACTAAACCATATCTATGTTCTAAACATTGCTCAACTGTGGCCACTTTGAATAATCGAATTAGTTCAAAAATGATTCCAAAACCTCTATCCAAAGAGGATTCGGATCCTGCTTTACTGAGTTAATAAAATGTATCCGAAATAATAAAAAAAAACATCAGTATCTGGAACCAAAATTGTTACAGACGTTTCCATTTAGACTCCTCAGATAACATTCTTTAAAGTCATATAAGTTTCAAAGCTTCCACAATTTAGATATATTAATCATATTTAATCCCCCGAACGGTAATCATACACTGCAATGCTTCTGTTAATTCTGTCATTTGAGCAGTGCTAAAAATAAAGTTTGAAATAGTGTATTTAGTTCACTAAAATCTCGTGAAGAACGATTTAGTAATGACAATAACAAATGACTCATTCTGAAGATAGGTAAACATGTTATCACTACTATCTTTCCAAATGGAGTTAAAATCATTTTATTCCACTGAGTTTTATTCTGGTTCTTACTTTGAGTACATAAGAGATAAATTTACCCCAATTAGTTGAAAACTTAACACCTAAGGCAGCACACTCAGTACAGTTCCATTTAATTTTACATTCTGGGCAATATTCCCATTACTACCAGTTCTACTATTTATACCTTCACGCAATCTCAAAATTTATCAAGATATATTTAGTAAGACATACTTCTGCAACTGAAATTAAAATGTTATTGTCAGCTTAAAACGTCACATTCTGAACGGACGACGACGACATCGATACTGAAGACGTATATAAATCAGCTATGTCCATGATGACAAGAAAGATGGCGTGTCTGAAGCAAACAAGTCACGAAAATGACAGTATCCGTGTGCTCAGAAAATAAACTTGAAGCATCAAAAATCTTTCCGTGTTTTTAAAATATTGAAATTAATTCAAACAGTATAGGCATTACTACATTGCAAATGTGTACTTAAGAAATTTTCAAATACAAAAAACTATAAAAGCTAATACGTTTTATTTAATACCTCTGAGATCAGAAAATAAAAATGAGCATGTACACATATCAGCCAAGATAACATAGATATCAAAATAAAGAAACATTTAGTTTGTTAATGTCCTCCATAGCATATACAAATTACAAATTTCTATTACAGGGATTAACAATGGAAGAAAATCCAAGGAAAACCATCCATATAAATGTTTAACTCTGTACGAAAGTGCGAAAGTCGGTGACGGATCGAATATTACTCCATATATATATATACTTGTATATATATATATATATATATATATATATATATATATATATATATATATATATATATATGCCATATATATATATATACTCTCTCTCTATTGTTATGTATATGTAATTAAATTGCTTGTGTGTTAGTTTTAAAATTCTTCTTTATTTTATTTTTGTTTCATTACATTTTATTGTAGTGATTATTTTCACGGGATTCGAAATTCTTTTTCAGTAATTCTGTTTATCTAAGACGCAAAACGTGTTACATTAGTAATATTTACCTTGGTCCGCGTTAGTGTAAGCGATACGCGAAAACGATTAGCTATTGCCAAGGTCATTTCATCTAGTCTGGATAAACAATGTTTTATTTTTAAATTTGTTTCAGAGTGATAGTAGATAGGGGTTCTTTCTACGTGACGAATTGCATTTTTCTAATTGCGTTGTTCGAGTGTTAAGAGACCACGTAGTCTGTCTCGCGAGAACGGGATGATAATCTGTCGGATATAATAACCCTTTATGAGCGTTCGTCAGTCAGTTGTATTCCTGATACCTAGAAGACCGGTTAGGTATTTTATTGTTGAAACCAGATTATTTTTTAAGTTCATTTGTTTTTGGAATTTAATAATTTATTCTCTAGAAAACCAAACGGGTGTACTGTTTTATAAATTCTGAGAGAAAGAATTTCAGTGGAAATTTATTCTGGAATTATTCGGAAACATAAACTGTGATTCAACTGAGGATTTGTTGCTATTTGTACATTGGACCACATCTGACGTCATCGCCTTCCATATTGGAACATCGTCCAGATTCGAACTTGGATTCTAATATAACTATTTAGTGACAGGACTTGTATTTTTCATTCTTAGCATTAAATTTTGGATTATATTCACAAACTGTAAGTCCTATTTTCCAATTTTTACAATGTTTTCTAGGGAAATAAATTATTTTGTTAAAATATACAAAACTTGTTGTCTTCACTCTTTTCACTTGTTATTATTGTACGAGCCTACACGTAACAGAAGAAAATTGAAACCTCGTCCTTGCGATATATGAATTTTGGTTAAATATTTCAGAAAATTGTTTTTTGAAATTTAAATTCCCCTAGTTTCTAAATCCCAAGTACTATTTTACATTTTGTTTGAAATTTTTAGTGAAAACAACAGGCTTTCATTCACAATGTCATCAAAAGTGGAAACTTTTCTTTCTATTCCAACTCAGGAGCAGTTGGATAGTCTGAAAAAAAGATGAGTTGCTTGACCTTGCCAGAAAGTATGATCTTTCTGATGCAAATCTTCCTTAACGAAACAAGAAATTAAAAACATTTTGATTCAACATTTGGTAGAGAAGAATGTTTTTGATAAAAATGTTTTCGCTTCGGTCAGTAAGTCGGTGTCAGACTCTGACATAAAAGTAATGGAATTAAAAATGAAATACAAGATGGAATTGGAGTTAAGGAAGCTCGAGCTTCAGAAAGAGAAAGAACAAATGCAGTTGCAATTAGAAGAGAAGCAATTGCTGTTGTTGTTGTGGGGCTTAACGCCATTTTTCAGCACACGATAGGCAACACATGGCGGCCAGTATTAATTTGTCGAGGAAGAAACCGGGAAATCCCCGGAAAGAACCACCGACCCACGAGTAGCTACTGGCAAGCTTTCTCACATATCCACATTCGCCGAATCCTAGACTCGAACCCACGCAGAAAGAAGTGAGATGACAGTGATCCGTAGCGGAGAGCGCTTTAGACCACTCGGCCACTCGGGGCCCCAAAAGCAATTGCAGTTGCAATTTGGGAAAGAGGAGAAAGAGAGACAGGAGAGGGAGAAAGATAAACAAATGAAATTACAATTAGAAGAGAAGGAGAGAGAGACAGGAGAGGGAGAAAGATAAACAATTACAATTTGAAAAAGAGGAGAGAGAGAGAGAGAGAGAGAGAGAGAGAGAGAGAGAGAGAGAGAGAGAGAGAGGAGAGGGAGAAAGATAAACAATTACAATTTGAGAAAGAGGAGAGAGAGAGAGAGACGGGAGAGGGAGAAAGATAAACAGTTACAATTACAAAGAGAGAAGGATGAAAGGGAATTTCAACTTAGAATGAAAGAATTTGAGTTAGCAACTGGCAAGCACGATTCCACTTCACATACAGATTCAAGTTTTGACATTACAAAAATGTTAGGGTAGTTCCCCCTTTTAGAGAAAAAGAAGTAGACAAATATTTTCCTCGTTTTGAAAAAGTTGCGGAAAATTTGAAATGGCCAAGGGAGTATTGGACTCAGCTACTACAATGTGTACTAGTTGGTAAAGCTAGTGATATTTACCATTCAATGTCAGTACAATAGAGTTCTGATTATGATTTGGTTAAGGAATGCATCTTAAGGGGTTATGCGTTAGTTCCTGAGGCTTATCGGCAAAAATTCAGGAACTATAAAAAGGAAGATGGACAGACTTATGTTGAATTTGCTAGAGAAAAAGAACAGTTATTTAAGAGATGGTTCTTAGCCAAGAAAGTTGAACATGATTATAAAAGTCTTGAACAACTTGTGTTACTTGAAGAGTTCAAAAACTGTGTTCCTAATGACATTAAGAATCATCTTGAAGAGCATAAGATTGAAACCTTAGAAAATGCTGCTCTTGCTGCCGATGAGTATTCCTTAACTCATAAAGTTCCTGTTTAGGCAAATCTTTTACTCAGCAGTCTACTGGTAGAAAGGTATTCCAGCCCAATGCAACTCCTCCTAAAAATCAATCTGGTACAACTTCTAAAAATCAAGCTTCTGATAAACTTGATTCAAAATCCTTGTCTATTCCTACGTGTACCTATTGCAAGAAAAAAGGACACGTCATTTCTGATTGCTTTAAATTGAAATATAGGCATCAGAATCAAGATAGACCTATCCCAAATGCTCTTATTTCTAAGAGGTCAGGGTCAGGGTCATATATTGAAAGAAATACATTTGTTGGGTCTAATAAACCCCAGTCTGATTTTATTATGGAGAATTATGAACCATTCCTGTCGAAGGGTTCTATATCACTCTTGAGTGATTCGGCCAATCCTATCCCTATTAAAATTTTAAGGGACACAGGCGATTCTCAGAGTCTTTTATTATCAGGTATTTTGCCTTTTTCTGAGAAGTCCTGTTCTAATGAAAGTGTTCTCATTCAGGAAGTAGAGTGCGGCTTTGTTAATGTTCCTCTCCATTCCGTAAATTTGTCATCAGACTTAGTTTCAGGACCTGTGACAGTCGGAATACCGTCTAATTTACCCGTTGAGGGAATTCATTTGTTGCTAGACAACCACCTAGCTGGAGACAAGGTTGTGGTTAATCCACTTGTAACTGACAAGCCTTCTTTGGATCAGAAAGTTGATCTAATTGAAAACGAATACCCTGAGTTATATCCAGCTTGTGCAGTTACCAGAGCGATGTCAAAAAAGGCTCTTGAGAACGATCTTGATAAGGAAAATATTCCTTTAGCTGACACATGTATTGGTCAGGCTTTTGATGAGGTCACTTTTACTTCTAATTTGGATCAATCAAAAGGTATTGATCACAGTGATCCTCTTTTAAATACTCATTCTCTTTTATCTAATCAGGGTGATAAACGACAATCACTTGTCGTCGAACAGGAAAAAGATCCTGAGATCACCTGTTTGTTTTCAGAGGGCCATTAGTGAAACTGAAGCCACTGAAGTACCTGTCTGTTATTTCATTAAAAATGGAATTCTTATGAGAAAATGGAAACCTCCCGAGGTACCTGTTAGTGACGAATAGTCAGTAAACTATCAGATTATAGTTCCAAAATCTTACAGACAGGAAATACTTAGTTTGGCCCATGAAACTCCTCTGGCTGGTTATCTGGGGATTAATAAAACTTATAACAACATCTTGACTCACTTTTATTGGCCAAAAATCAAAAGTGATGTTTGTAAATTTTGTAGATCTTGTCATACTTGTTAAATGGTAGGAAAACCCAATCAGAAGATACCTAAGGCTCATCTGCAACCTATTCCTGCATTTAACGAACCATTTAGCAGAATTATGGTAGATTGTGTTGGTCCCTTACCTAAGACCAAGTCAGGCAACCAATATTTGTTGACCATTATGTGCGCGTCAACAAGATTCCCAGAGGCAATTCCTTTGAGGAATATTAAAACCAAAACTATAGTCAAAGCTTTGATAAAGTTTTCTTTACTCAATTTGGCCTTCCCAAATCTGTCCAATCGGATCAAGGGTCAAATTTCATGTCTGGAATTTTCCAGCAAGCTATGCACGAATTAGGCATTAAACAATTTAAATCTTCTGCCTATCATCCTGAGAGCCAAGGGGTCTTAGAAAGATTTCATCAAACTTTAAAGAATATGATTCGATCATATTGCTTTGATACTAGCAAAGATTGGGATGAAGGCATTCATTTACTTTTGTTTGCTGTTAGGGAGTCCGTTCAAGAATCTTTAGGATTCAGTCCCTTTGAACTAGTTTCCGGACATACTGTGCGTGGACCATTTAAATGAAGAAACTGAGCTCAATCTTCTTGATTATGTTTCTGATTTTAAGTACAAATTGTCAAAGGCTTGTGAGGTCGCAAGAGCAAATCTGCACTCTACGCAGTCCAGAATGAAATCAAGATATGATAAAAACTCAAGGGATAGGAGTTTTCAGTTTGGTGATAGAGTTCTAGCTCTCTTGCCCATTCCACAAAATCCCCTTCAGGCCAAGTATTATGGTCCATACACTGGTGAAAAAAAAGTAAATGATTTAAATTACATCATTAATACTCCTGGGAGGCTAAAACAAAAACAACTTTGCCACATTAACATGTTAAAGGAGTATATTGAAAGAGATAGCCAAGTAAATCATACAATTAATTTAGTTGTACCTCTCCCACCAACTGAGGATTTAAGTGAAGAAATTCAATCGGACACCGTTGATCTCGGAGCAACAAATCTTCGGAATTCGGAAATTATGAAAGACCTAGCACCAGAAACTTTTGCATTTGCAACAACAAGAAAGAAATGAACTTAAACAGTTATTATTCGAATATGAGCACTTGTTTCCGGATATTCCTACGAGGACAAACAAAATTTTTCATGACGTTGAAATTGTAGTTCAAAACCTGTAAAACAACACCCATACAGGATGAAACCTCCCAAACAGGAATACTTGAAAAAAAAAATTCAGTATTTGTTATAGAACGATTTCATAGAGCCCAGTAAAAGTGATTGGAGTTCACCATGTATACTTGTTCCGAAACCGGATAAAACTTTCCCTATGTGCACTGATTATAGGAAGGTGAACAGTGTAACAAAAACAGATTCATTTCCATTACCAAAAATCGATGATTGTATTGATAACATTGGAAATGCCAAATACGTCACCAAATTTGACCTTCTGAAAGGATTTTGGCAAATTCCACTAACGGAAAGAGCGAAAGAAATTTCGGCATTTGTGACTCCAGATGGACTCTATCAATATAAAGTAATGCCGTTTGGGATGAAGGGTTCCCCAAGTACGTTTCAACGCTTCATGAATATGATTACCTCTGGTCTAGACAATTGTGATGCTTACATTGATGATGTCATCATCTACAACGACACCTGGAGAGGACATCTAGCCACGATTCGGAAATTCTTTGAAAGACTCACTGATGCTAATTTGACAATCAATTTATCTAAAAGTGAGTTCTGCCGTGCTTGTGTAACTTTTCTAGGACATATTGTGGGACATGGTCAAGTTAAACCTATAGCTGCTAAGGTTAAGGCTATCTCTGATTTTCCTGTGCCTGTCAGTAAAATGCAACTGATGCGATTTTTGGGTATGGCAGGATACTATCGAAAGTTTTGTTCCAATTTTTCCAATATTGCTGAACCTCTGACAAATTTGTTAAGTAAGAGAAACAATTTTCTTTGGACCGAAAAATGTCAGGAAGCTTTTGATAGATTAAAAGCCATACTAAAAGTGCGCCGGTTCTAACAGCTCCAAATTTCAATCAGATCTTTTAAATTGTCTGTGGATGCAAGTGATGTTGGGGTTGGAACAGTATTGATTCAAGAAGATAGAAATGGTGTTGATCACCCAGTGTGCTATTTCTCTAAGAAATTAAATAAGCACCAAAGAAATTACTCAACAATCGAGAAGGAATGTTTGGCTTTAATATTGGCATTACGACATTTTGAAGTTTACATCAGCTCAGCTCATTCTCCGGTTGTTATGTATAGTGATCACAACCCCCTTACTTTCATCGACAAGATGAAAAATAAAATTGAAAGATTATTAAGGTAAAGTTTGTTTTTGCAAGAGTATAATCTCAACATCAGGCACATCAAAGGAAAAGACAATTTGATTGCAGATGCACTTTCCCGTGTATAGAAATAATATTTCATATACACTTTATGTAATTCATAAGAATTTTCTTATGAAATTTTGTTTAATTCATGTATAATTTACATATGGTAAAAAGAAAGCTTTTATTCTAAAAATCTTTCTTTTTATGGGGGGAAGTGTTACGTATATATAATTAAATTGCTTGTGTGTTAGTTTTAAAATTATTTCTTATTTTATTTTTGTTTCATTACATTTTATTGTAATGATTATTTTCACGGGATTCGAAATTCTTTTTCAGTAATTCTGTTTATCTAAGACGCAAAACCTATTACATTAGTAATATTTTTAGTTTACCTTGGTCCGCGTTAGTGTAAGCGATACGCGAAAACGATTATCTATTGCCAAGGTCATTTCGTCTAGTCTGGATAAACAATGTTTTATTTTAAATTTGTTTCAGAGTGATAGTAGATAGGGGTTCTCTCTGCGTGACGAATTGCATTTTTCTAATTGCGTTGTTCGAGTGTTAAGAGATGATAATCTGTCGGATATAATAACCCTTTATGAGCGTTCGTCAGTCAGTTGTATTCCTGATACCTAGTAGGCCGGATAGGTATTTTATTCTTGAAACCAGATTATTTTTGAAGTTCATTTGTTTTTGGAATTTAATAATTTATTCTCTAGAAAACCAAACGAGTGTACTGTTTTATAAATTCTGGGAGAAAGAAATTCAATGGAAATTTATTCTGGAATTATTCGGAAACATAAACTGTGATTCAACTGAGGAATTGTTGCTATTTGTACATGGACCACATCTGACGTCATCGCCTTCCATATTGGAACGTCGTCCAGATTCGAACTTGGATTCTAATAGAACTATTTAGGGATCGGACTTGTATTTTTCATTCTTAGGATTAAATTTTGGATTATATTCACAAACCGTAAGTACTATTTTCCAATTTTTACAATGTTTTCTAGGGAAATAAATTATTTTGCTAAAATATACAAAACTTGTTGTGTTCACTCTTTTCTCTTGTTGGATATATATATATATATATATATATATATATATATATATATATATATATATATATATATATATATATATATATATATATATATATATATATAGCTCAGGTCACAATTATCATTTTCTTAAAATAATGTATTACCTAATGAAAAATAACGTTCTAGAAGCTTCTTAATGTTTACTAAATAAAATGTTAGTTATAAATGGATTAGAAAATGTGGTAATAATCCTAATATTTAAGCCATACTCATAGGAAACTAATTGCTATATATTAGTTTTTTACAAAGTAAAAAAAAGTAAAAATGATTCAGGTCAAGTAGAAGCTGAATTTGATTCTGGACAAGGTGAAGTCCAACATACAATGTTACATTATTAATATCATATAATGAATTTTTTTTTTTAAAAAAAGGAAACTATCAAGAAAGAATAGAAAATGTCAAAATGGTTTCGTCCAGAACTTCCTTGAATAATTCACAATAGTTCCAAAATAATATTATATTCCAATGAGCACTTTCTATTTCCACTGAATAATCCAAATGAATAATTTTTTTCCCAAACATTACCTGAATACAACATAAAATATATTTGCAGACATGATGTTATAATAAGAACACAAAAAATAAGAATGAGAAAGCTGCCCAGTCAGAGCTACTTATATAGAGGCGAGAAGGCTAAACACATATATAATCACTACCGCTGCGTGCCAAATCCCAAATTTACAACATCGTAAAAGAACTTACAGGATTGAACCCATACAATCGGAATTACCTTAATTATTCTAAGATACCACATGACCGATCTGTCCAATATATACACACTCATGCATAATTTTATACAATAATATATGTACTATTCACATTTCTGCCATACAGTGACTGATATATCTGGTAAGGTATTATTTTGACTCTTATTATTGTCACAAAATAGAGACAACCCTCGATGATGTTAGAGATCATATGAAGGCAGCCTTTGGTGACATTATAATCTTATGAAGAAGCCTTTTGTCATATTGTAAAGAAGCAACATCATTAAATTAAACGTTAACTGAAATATTTTTACTAAATCTGCGTAAGATATCAATCTTGTTGTTTACACAGAGAAACTACTAGACCCGGAAAAAGTTTATGATAATAGAATAATCACAAATGACAGAGAGGGCAATAATACTAACTTTGGTTATAGACGTCTGATGTAAACTAATTTTATCAAAATGATCAGAAACAGTACGTAACCTTTCATATAGTTATATGCATATTCAACCTCAATATTTATTCTCTCTCTCTATGTATCGAAATGCATATTTAATTACAGAATATATTACTTATCCATAAATGTATCTGTGTATACAATTACAGTATATGTGTGTATCGTAGCATTTATTCCTTATTGTTCATATGACACGTTATTATGAACTATATATATGATTCTGTTTACTTACATTTCTTTTTTACATTTTAGTTTAGTTACAGCATGTCCTAGAATTTATTCTACGCCATTTAAAGCCTGTTTAAAAAACCAAAACATTTTTCATCGTTTATTTTTCTATTTTAGTACTTTATTATTCAAGGGGAGCACATTTTAAGTCAGATTAGTTGCACAATCTTTTATCAGTGTTTAGTGCAATGGACTGAACAACTAGTTAGATTGCGATTGGAACGCAAATCATATTAGAGCTATACCGTCAACACAGATTTATAATATGCTGAGTGAAAATGTATGTTCATTTCCTTACATTAAAACATGACGATTAAATAAACATAATATTCATTCACACAGGGGAGTACCTAAAGTGTTTGGCACCCGGGGCGGATCGTTCCTTTGGTACCACCACAAATAATTTTAGAATGTAAACTCACAGAAAAAATATATTATGTTTGCAAGTAGATTTTTAAACAGTACAGTGCTGTCATAAATTTATTAAAGATTTGGATCGACAGAAAATGCAGCTCCAAAGAGGTCTTTTCTACTGCCTATTTCTTTGTATGTAATACAGCTACAAAATTAATTTGTCTACTGCCTATTGTTTTGTATGTGATCCAGCTACAACGAGGCCTTTTCTACTGTTTATTGTTTTGCATGTAATCCAGCTACAAAGAGCATTTTCTACTGAATATTATTTTGTATTTAAATACAGCTAAAAAGGGCATTTTCTACTGTCTATTATTTTGCATTTAAATACAGCTAAAAAGGGCATTTTCTACTGTCTATTATTTTGTATTTAAATACAGCTAAAAAGGGCATTTTCTACTGTCTATTCTTCTGTATGTAATACAGATAACTATTAGTAAATATAACATCTTTAGATAAACATAGAAACTGTATACTTATTTAACTTCACATGGATCAAGTATGTTTAACTGTATCAAATTGCCATTAATATTTCTTTAGTCATAGGAAAATAAAGGATTAACTAAAAAGAAACGTGCGGTAGAAAGGACGCTCAAACACGATAATTCCCTTAATATCACTTATACAGAACAGTGTAGAAATTGTAATACTTACGTCGAGTCCACCACAATTAACTCTCATATAGTCATAATTAGTAGCAACGTCAAAGCCATATTTCCATAGTACGCTTCTTGCCGGGGGATCAATAAGAGCTCCTGTACCAACAACATGTGAAATCGAAGTCAAGCACAACAACAGGCTAACAAACAGCAATGCGTTGACCATTTCCATCCGCCAAAATGAGATAGTTTGTAGGTTTCAATGTAAACTTCGATGTAGCCTTTCGACCAGATAACACTTCGACTTCGAAATGTGCTTGTAGTTTTGTTTCTTCAGACAGATGCGTGGACCATCGAGCTAAACGGCATATCTTTCTCTGCAATACTTCGCTATGTGTAAATGATATATTTCTCATCACCACACCTTCATAGTATGTCATGTTACCTGATGGTTAGTGAGGCGATAAATCATGTAATTGTGATTGTCATGAAACCTACCGTATATCACTATAAGTAGCGGCCAACTAACTGCAATTGTCCTGAAACTGTTATAATTATTACTACAAGCATATGCAGTATACTAGATGATTATTTTAATAGAGTGAAAAATAGCACCAATAAATTGGCAAGATGAAATATGAAGACAATGTATTCGATTCCTATTCTAAATGGAACTGATAGCAATGCTGGTATTGGCGTCTCAAAATGTTATCTGTACATAATTAAATAAGAAAATAATAGTCAAAACCTTTGAAACCTTTCTATTAGTTAAATTTTGAAATTTATTATATATTTATTTTGATTTTGACAAATAAATGCGACGAATGTTTTGCATATCATCTGGATTACGATAGAAACATTTAAGTAGTTATAGGGGATGATACAAGACAGAGGGCGCGTTATGGTGATCTAATGGAATTATCATTAAATATGACCCTATGGGAATCTTTGGGAATTTAACATTAAGAATGACAATATGGGGATGAATGGATCTTTAACATTAAATATGACCGTATGCCCTATGGGTTCTATGGAAGATGTAACATTACAAGCGTCTATAGCTAAAGAAAGAACATGATCTTTTGGACCTTATTTGCATTTAACATGGTGGACTGACCAATATTTATCCTAACTCGCAAAAACCGGCACCTACAAACTACAATTCTACAAACAGACTTGTAAGGGTGGGTCGAAGTACAATCACTTACTGATCTTTCACATCGACCGTCACCATAAGACATTCACCCTTTACAGACCAAACAGATTAATGGAAGGTATGGATAGGTAATACTCACTCATACACTTGTGGATTATCCAACATATCATGTCACAACAATACCATCACACGTAAGTAGTATATTACCTATATCTTCTGCGACATACCAAGAAACAGACTCATTTAATTTTACACAAACCAATACCATCCTCCCTCCCCAGATTAAACAGGATAAGTTAATAGCAATCATAAGCTCGGGTGTACTGCCAAATCTTTTCTCCAAACCCAACACCTGACCACTTATTAAGTGAACCAATACGTATCCTCAAACAGCCTTAATTTCATTTTCAAACATTTACACAACCCAGGGGTTGCAAATCCGCTTGCCCGACGCTCTGGACAACTTACAATTCGACTCGGGCTAGTTCAAGTTTGCAAAGTACTTGCCCGTGAGCAAGATAAAATCTTTAGGCGAGAAACAGTGAGCGAGAAAGAGAGTGGTCGTCTTCACCTCGTAATGCTTTACATTCTGCATGTTTTACATTCTACGATCTCGCCACAGTACATGTATCAGCATCTTTACTTAGCGTTTTATGTCCGGCATTATTCTATTACGTAATTGTCTACAGTTTCTTTCAACTTTCGGTCCTTTTTTAACACCGTATGCTGTCAGAATATTTATTTTCCATTTTGAAGCCAATGTTAAGGCTAGTCTCGCATTATCTCGAACAGAAAGTTATTAATAATTGTTTTAAACCTACTCTATTGTCGTATTATTAAACAATGCTGGATTGAACACAAGCTGTCTAACTCGTCTAGACTTTTCCCAACACATACAAAAGTAATCCAAAGATAATATTTATTTTATAAAATAACTTAACCACATCCGTAAAACAAGGTAAGAACATTCGTATAATAATGGATACGACACAATTAAATGGATAAGAGAATAAGCATATAAGTATGACGCTAATTAAGATCGACTTCGTCTTTTAATACTAAATCGAGAGTTAAACAACGTATGTGTTGAAAGACTGAACAAAAGATCTTTGGATGTTAAATAAAGGGCAATAGAACAAACAGTCTTCAGCATCATCTATATTATTATTTTTTTATATTTTTTGATTGTATTCAGACGATTTCTTGTTATATCATGCAATCTTCTACGGAAGGAAATAAAGATGATATATGGATGTATGTATCGTCACATGTACACAAAACGTGAGAGTTAACTAAATTCAGTATGTACATATCGGATTTTAGGGGACTAAATGAGTGTCTAAATGTTTAATTTTAGTATACGGGATATTAAGGTGACGTTTGGCAGTACGGTGGTGGTCCGTATATTTCGTGCAAAAAAATTATATAAATGTCTGAATATAATTCTTTCAAAACCTTGGGACAGATAGTTTATTATGGAAAATGGTCTATAATTAGACGATAGCGTTTTGTGTCCTTTGTAATAAAAATGAAATGAACTAGCTAGCTTTCACTGTGCGGGTAATATATTTGGCTTCAACTGACTTATCGATTAATATCTGCAAGGACACACATATTTCTTCAACTATATTTTTAAGAGTTTATGACTAATTTTAGTAACTACAGAGGCTTTGTTTAGGTCTAGACCAGATATTACATTAATAATTTCTTCTTTATCTATAATGATGTCAGAAATAATAGTTTCATTTATACCTTCAAAATGCGGTGTTTAGCACTTTTTATTGTTTTGACAGTTATATTTTAAAATAATGCTTCTTTGGGCAGTTATATTTTAAAATACTGCTTCATTGGGGTAAAGCAACAGTTCCTTTAGACCTTTATTACTTTCCATATATTTTAAATTCTTTTTAATGCCGACATTTTTAAAAAGAACGTGCATGAATCAAGCAACAACACGTAATGGGCTTCATAACAGTGAAATATGGTTCCACGTGTCAATGAGAATAGTCCCTATATGCTTTTACTACCTTTATATTATCATTTTTACTCACAAATGATTAAAGATAACTAATCCCAATATAGTATTTCTTGAAAATATTCTTTTAAAGTCCTCATTCCCAAAAGTAGCACGCAGACATCATGCAACAATGTAAAACACGCTGAGGATGTTGACATTGCGTAACAAAATTTGTTGTTTTTCTCGATAAGGACAAGTAATTGCCTTAGATTCGCCCCAAAAATGGGAACAAATATACATATTTTCATGTGTCTAATGCATTTATATAGTGATAGACGTACATTATTCCTGTACACCGATGCAAATATCTCAGAATGTTTTGTGATCAAGTTTGACTTCAAAACACGCCTACCCCACCATGCAATTTCTCTAGAAGGACCGCAATAATTTGGAATCGCACGTTGTTGAGCGCAATTTCTCAAGAAACGGCTTATTCCAAGTTATCTCTCAATATAGCCATGTGGATTTACAACTTGTCAAACGAAGGATTTTATCCGGAAATTTTAACTACATATTACCAAAAGACCTCTTCAACTGGCAGTAATTCAAAAGCCGCGAGAAATGCCTAACATTTGTCATTAAAGTTTGCGTACTCGAGTGTGTGCATTGGATTTCTCATTTGAAATTATCCCCAAAACCATCAATCAGTATCAATTCCGATTTCGGGAATGATTACTGGTGGGTATAGTCGTCTTCAAGGGTACTACTTATCGCGAACAAAAGTAGAACGTAGTGCCCTATTTTTCTTTCTCCATTGACTTTTCAATTATGTAGATTATGCCACTGCGAAGAATGCGAGATATATCATTCTGTCAAATTCTTGAACTGGTATTTTATATTCCCCAATAGAGGGCGCAGTAAGGAGTTTGGTTCATACAATTCAAATTGTGCAATAAAGTATGTTCCAATCGTCTTGCTTGGTGTTTATTGTTCCATATAGGTCTTTAACGGTAGGTTGTATTGCTGGATAGAGGTAGTACCTTTGTTGTCGGGCATCTGCACTCTCTGAGTGGACAGAAGCACTGGTCCTCATCCATCTCCCAAATCTCTCACGTCTGCCTCCAAGAATGGATCCTTCCCGGCATACTCCGGTACACCGCTTCAGCTGGCGCAACAAACGACGTTGAGGGGGTGATGTTAACACTGCATCACTAGGCGTATGAACTTCTACAGTAAAGACACCGGCTAGGGCGGAAGGTCTCTACAGATCAACGGCCAAGTGTTCGGGACCAATGCGCACCATATGTATTAGTGGACTGTGGCTGTGGCCGACCAGCTATGGTTCGAAATAGCAGGGAAGGCAGATCTCTTCATCCATGGTTGGCCATCTGCCTAGGAAAGGGAAACTCCGATATAAAACCTACAGACTGTGGACCTTGCTGTCACCGTCCTGGCTTGCTGGACCATGGCAGATGAACTCCAGGTTTAAAGGGTGGAGCCAGTTTGCGCAGACT
>JAECUM010017854.1:0-46276 GCA_016617855.1 Megalonaias nervosa | reverse complement strand
ACGCTAGTTACGCTACAATTTGTTTTCTTTGGTCTGACCTGACTATGCCAGTTACGCTATAATTTGTTTTCTTGGACCTGACCTATGCTAGCTACGCTAGTTTGTTTTCTTGGGCCTGACCTGACTATGCCAGTTACGCTATAATTTGTTTTCTTGGACCTGACCTGACCATGCTAGTTACGCTACAATTTGTTTTCTTTGGCCTGACCTGACTATGCCAGTTAAGCTATAATGTGTTTTCTTGGACCTGACCTGACTATGCTAGTTATATACAGTTTGTTTTCTTGGATCTGACCTGAATATGCTACCTATATTGCAGTTGTTTTCTTGGCCCTGACCTGGCTATGCCAGTTATGTTACGGTCTGTTTTCCTGAGTCTGATATTGGCCACATGGCAACTGACACTTGCAAACTGGTGAAAGCATTTATACACATGTTGTGAAGCTGTATAGAGAAAAGAAAAGAGGTTTGGAAAGTGGATGTCACATTGTTTACTAGTCCTAAAAATAAAAATAAAAATGTATGGTTTTTCATAATTTAAAACAAAAACGGTTTTGTCAGTCAGAATAACATTTATGAATACTCATTTTCCCCAAGAGGAGGTAGCGGTACAGCATTTAGCATGTCAGACTTGCGATCGAAAGGATGAAGTTTTAAATACCATTGGGTCAGTCCGGGCTATATTTAGTTCTATCCCATGCTCACACGCCATAAGACTATGATTTTAATAACAGCTGGTGAAATATATCCAAGCTAGCATTCAGTAATTTACGAATTGAGAATAGCTGGTAAAGCCATGCTTTGTGTATACACAGATTACATTTGAAATGCATGAATGACTGCAGTTTTTACGTTGTTTGAGGTTCTAAATTAGCAGCTGAGGTTGCAAATTTTGACATGTGGTCACACGAGTGGGGACGGGTGGGTGTGGAGTGGAATAGAGGTCTTGTTGTTGTTTCTTTTTTATGGTATACGTTGTTGATATAGACAATGGTTCGCCTAAAGTTCACTGGAAACTGATGCGGAACCAAAGGAGGTAGCTATAATTTACCGATGTATCAAACGTCCAGATCAGTATCACGTGACCGTTTAAATAAAACCAAACTGCGGGGCACTCAGTCAATTAATTATTGGAGTTATACTAAATTAAAAGTTAAGGATAACCTGTACAATACATTTCCTGAAAGGAGCTATAAAATACCACATTTTAACATTGTGAATAGTAATAATATGTTAGATAACGAAGAATTAATATAGTTGACTTGCCCGTCATATATTAAGCAATATTATAACATAAGGCTGTACTTGATGTTTTTTTAAATTTTACTGCCGGTTATTCAAAAGCAGCAGTATGGAATAGTAATTATTGATAATATTTGAATTAAGAAAGTCATAAATATTTTTAATCAATACATAAATAAATAAAACAAAACGGTCCAACTATTGGCTGAAAATTCCCCCAGGCCATTATTTTAGCGCCCAAAATTTGGTGAACACGATTGCTGCCAAGTTCAATGCCGTGTTTGGCAAAGCCTTGGAGAAAACCAAACGATGTGTCACGATCGAGTACCATAAAATAGCTCGTCGCCTACTGATGAAATTTTCAGAGGACAATGTGTTGGCCATTACATTTTGTCCTGAATTGTATGACATTTTGGGTTGAGGCCCCAAGGAGATCAAGATTAAAAACGAGATACCAGCCATTACCGGCAACTTGGATTTTGCGAAATATTTTCGATTCCCTGTAGAAATGAACCAAGGACTGAATTTGATCTTTGTGTACTCCGATGTAGTGGAGTACAACGTGGTGGGACACACCTCCGTACCGTGACTGTGTGTAATTCCTTTCAAAGTAGATTCTGCCACGAACGCTGACGAGGAAGGTGGAAAAACCTATCACGTTCACTGCGAATTTGTACATCCTCACTATTTGCCCGTCAGTAAGTCGTATTTCGACACTGTCAACATTACTATAAAAGGAGATCTGGGACAAAATATTCCATTCACCAAAGGGAAAGACACAGTGAAACTCCATTTCGAAAAAGATTACTCTAACGACTTGTAAGTCACGTATCCTGTGTACCAAGGAGTCGCTCGACAACGACGGCATGGTTTAGGAGATATGCTGAAATCTGCTTTCGTTCGGTGGCTCCCGTTTTGAAACCGATGGTCACACGGGGATTGCATTCCTTGAAAGATGCCACTTTGACGCAAGACAAAGAATTTCTCCAAACTGTCATCATTGACAAACAAAATCCCAAAGAAGCTTTCTTGAGAGCAGGCAAAAATGTCTTGCTTCAAACTGGCAAAGACATTCTGGGCCGACGAGAAACTCCTATAAATGCCCCGGACGCTGTCGTGTCAGACATTCCTGCTTATCTGGCGCCACAGCAAGGACAAGGCAGAAAGAGACGATGACGAAGACAGCCCTTCAGAGGACTTCACACACCCAAAGCTAGAAAGAATAAGAAAAGTAGAAGCGTCTGAGCCTTAGACGTTTTTGATTATTAAATCACAAACAGAGAGAAAGAAAAAAATGATGCACCGAGAGTCTTGCGTCTGTTCCAAGACGGAACTGGATCTGTTTGCTATGCCACCACCATGATGCCGATACAAGAATCCCAATGGGTAGATTTTCATCCCGTCTCCTCTTTGACGGATTCAGCTCCCATCGAATTTGAAATCAAAGGTCAGCCCGAAGATTACATCGATCTAAATATCAGTTACTTGTACCTGAAAGTCAAAGTGATCAAAACGGACGACAGCGTTCCAGGAGCCGATGCCAGAGTAGATCCCGTCAACAATTTCATGCATTCCTTGTTCAGCGAAGTGGATTTGTATTTGAATAACAAACTGGTCAGCAGTAGCATGGATACTTACCCTTACCGAGCGTACCTGGAAAATCTCTTGACGTACGGAAAAGAGGCCAAGAACACCCATCTGGATGCTTGCGTGGTTTGGAAACCTGAAACAACAGGCGAGGACAAGTTTGAAGACACAACCCTGACAGCTGACGACGATCCTCACAATGTGGGCTTTAACGACCGTCGAAAGAAACTCCTGCAAGGACGTAGTTTATAACTAATGGATCGTTTGCATTTGGACATGTGGGTGCAAGACAAGTATTTGCTCAACGGAGTGGATATCCGCCTGAGACTGAATCGCAGCAGTACCGCTTTCCATTTGATGGCTCATGCCAACGAGTACAAAACGATCATCCAAGAAGCCAGACTTTATTCAGGTCATAAAAACCCCAACCTTTTGTTTTGTCGCTATAGTGGCCGGGTGGGGCGTCTTGTAATGTTCATTCCCCTTGTCGCTAAAATCTTCTCGCCATATCGTCCCAGGGTGTCTTGTAATGGTCATTCCCATTATCGCTATAAATCTTGTCGCCATATCGTCCGGAGTGGGGTGGGGTGTGTGTCTTGTAATGTTAATTCCCATTGTCTCTATATCGGCCCCCTTCACTACTTCCCTACCATTCCTCTATCATCCATTGCTCTATTAAATATATAGCTGGCATCATAAGACTCTAATAGTTTTTTCACTCTACCATTTCCCAATCACCCAGTACTCTATTGACATATAGCTGGCATCAAAAGATGCTAATAGTTATTTCGCCGTAACATTCCCCAATCACCCCATGCTCACTTAAACACACAGCTGGCATCATAAGACCCTAACATTTGTTCCACCATACCATTCCCCAATCACCCCACGCTGAATTAAACACACAGCTAACGTCAAAATACGCTAACATTTATTTCATCCTACCTTCTCCCAATCACCCAATGCTTTATTAAACAGACATTGGGAATCATAATACGCTAATATTTATTTCGCCGTACCGTTCCTCAGTAACCCCGTGTTCTCTCAAATATACACCTGGCATCATAGCAAGCTAATAATTATTTCGCCCTACCATTTCCCAATTTCCCCGTGCTCTATTAAAATAATAGCTGGTATCAGAAGACGCTATTAGTCATTTCATCCCAGCATTCCCCAAACACCCCTTGTACTATTGATCATATAGATGTTATCATAATACGTTAATAGGTTTCTCCCCGCTACTCCATAATCATCCAGTGACATTTATTCTTATTACCCGTTTGATTCAAATATCAAAATATTAGTGATGTTCATTGCCAGTGTGTTGGGGTCATAACTGAGCGGCTTATGTTCCGGTTAAATTCACCTCCTCTGGAAATATATGTCTACCATCTGCAGAGTAATCCCTCTCGTTGTAGCATTATTATTGGCTAATATCAAGATATATTTACATAACTGAAGACCGAGTCATACAAAACAAACGTATTTTGCAAACTTTATTGGCGACACGCTTAAAATCATTCTCACTCTGGCGTCTTGAATTTACTGACATTTTAAAGTAATTAATTGTTGACCTTGACCCAAACAATGCCAGGCAGTGCTTCAAGGGAAGTTAGACTGAACTTACTGCATCATATGAAATGATATATTCCTTTATTATAAAGAATGTGTTTGTTTTGTTGCTTTAAAGGCACTTTTAACAACACACAAAGCTTGTATAATATTACATAGATGGATTCAGAAATATATCTATCTGTTTGCTTTCTTATCGCTTGAATAGGTCTACTTTATATTTGCCAAATTGGACTTGGTTATGGTTTGGGGTGCCGTGGAGGAGTTTGTGTAGGTTCCATCTCGTCAGCAAATCCGTGCGATATGAATGCAATAATCCACTACCCGAACCGTCCGCGTAAATACACTTTTATTGCATATACAGAAAATCGTTATTTCTCTCATTATGAAATCTTGGTTTATCTAATGAAGACGCATTCATAATTTTCCTTAAGCTGAAGTCACTGATCAATACATGGTCACATATTTGAAAGGATAATTAGTGTTTGTAAGCATATATTTAAGTTACAGACATAATACACATAATTACCACATTTAACAGACACCATCGACACAAGCAGCAACAAATATATCGGTAATAATACCAAGAAGAGAAAAAAAGAGAACAAAGCTGTTTGTTCAGTAATAAAACTCGCCATTAGTCGGTCGAATTTGTAGGTTTTATACATTTTAAGCCAAGGGAGAAAAATAAATTAAATAGGTTTTAACTTTGTACACCCTTTTAGATCAGAAACACCTGCCTCATTATCATAATGTCTAGACATGGTAAATAAATTAAATATGTTTTAACTTTGTAAATCCTTTTAGATCAGGAACACCTACCTCATTATCATAATATCTAGACCTGAATCATAAAGTAAGGACGCAATTGCAGTAAAGATAGAAAAAATTATACTGAACCTGATATTTAAGGATACAAAAGTCGCCCGAACAAGTGTTTTGCTCGAGAAATATGATGCAAGATTTGCATTCATGATATGACACTGTAGCACGGAGATTTCAAGTTTTACCGAGTCATGCTGATACGCAAAATAAACTAACTTTACAACTTCTGACAAGTAGCATGCATTTTATGAATAATATAAAGTACAAAATGCTTCTGAGGTGAAACTTTAAGTGACCGTCATTTGAGCATGACATTAGTGTTATACGAGCAGTTGATCATTTTATAAAGGAACTCACACTACAGTTTCTTTACATCCACCATTGTCCTCGCGAATAAGGGACCAACAAATGATTTTCGGATCGGTAGGGCTGGGACATTTAGAAAAAAAATCCTACCCTTGGACTGTTCTTGCTTTGATTTCAGTAAGAAATTAATTTCGTAATAAAGCTGATGCACACAAATAGTGTAATGTTTAGAAGCCATGTACCAGGCTTCGTATTTTATCTGGAAGTGTCTTGGAATCTGCTGTGTAAATGTAAGTGCTAAGTGCTAACTGACCCGAGATTTTCTAAATGTGTAGTATATACCCTCATTGCATAACTATAACTAGCAATGGATCTCACTACCGAGCGAATCAAACAACATTTCTGTTAGTCTGGCTTGATGTCACTGTTTCCGTTATTTCCAAGGACGTCAAGAAAACAGTCGTTTTCTGCTGTAGGTTTCTTAAACGCACAAGTGCAGCATATAAATTCCTCCAATCAACCAACACCCAAACACTCACTAGATCCTAATTTCAGACTGGCATGGTCTCTCTTGCTTTACAATTGCATGACCCATCAGTAAGCTTTTCCATGCCAAATATTAGTAAATACCTGTACCTGAAAATATCAAGGGACCTCCTTATGCCAAGAAATTAGGGAGAATTCATTTTACGAAAAGAGTTTATACTACCATCAAGTCTCGCGAAGGATATACATTATAACGCCTGCCCCTAAAAAATGACAAATTACTAGTTTTGAGAAATATTTTCACGCCACCGACAACCTATAATCAAAGAAATAATCGCTAAAATCTAAGAAGACTATAAACAGAGAGATATTTACAAATCACCCCCCCCCATGTTTATTACAATATGAAACACTTCCAAATATGATACATATACCTTACATAGCACCAGAATACGTGTAATATATATCGCATGTATAAGGAAATTGACGAAAATGACTTAAATTTCGTACGAAGGAAGGCATCAACTGGCTCTAGAATATGACAACGTAACTTAATAAACCAATTAGTATGAAAATTATTCAAATCAATCTATTAATCTGGCGGTTACTTCTAAGTAAGAAAAAAAAAATATTATAGGAACTTGTGCTGGACGTACATAACAAACAAGAGTTTAACGCAACCAACAACACATATATAAAACTATTTTCAAAGACCTCAAGACAACTATGGTTTCCAGCTGAATGGTCCTTTTTGCGTCCTTCTGGAATCAAGCTACAACTTGGACAGTGACACAATAAAGACTCTTGAATACATTTGTCACAATTGCGATGAGCCACACATAAAGTATGGATGTGAATTCCAGTCTTTTGTGAATACACAGAGCAAAAGCAAAAAGGTAAAATTCACGTTCTTTTTCTTTTTATTCTCCTTCACATCAATGAAATCGCTTCTAAGCAGGAATTTAAAACTAAACTCATCACTTTTGAGACATTTGTTTGTTGTTATTTATATTTTTAGTTAATCGTTCATTCTGCTGCCTGGTTACATGTGTTCTTGCTAGTTTACTTGCTTAAATGACTCCTTTTCCAGAAATATATGAGTCATTATTATAAAGTCCAAATTCCACATAATAATACGAAGAAATAATGTGATGCATGTGTCATTTTGAAGTTTTATTAAAAGAATTTGTATTCCATGAAGGAAACTAAATCCTTGGCGTTGGTTTAATGACAACACATCTCTCTGGACGTAAAGGAGTACAACCCCAATATAAACAAAGACTTTAATTCAACAATCAGTAGTCGACAAAATAAACACGATAAATACGAATAAATAAATTTAGAAAGGCGTCCAGTTACTACTTTGAAACTGCATGTCATGTATCACGATACTCAGCAAGCAAACAATGTCAGCTAATATAAAACACTGTGTAGGTTATTTATCCCAAAAAAACTTCAGCAATCTGTCATCCAGGAGTCTACGTGTGTTTCATCAAGCGTGGCCATATTATTTATCCCACGCAAGTATTTGTTCGCTTAAAACAGTTTATTATAGAGATTGCCTTTTTCTTAGTAATCTTTCTTTGCTAGCTTAAAAACATCATCAGAGAGATTGCCATTGTCTTAGTAATCCTTCTTTGCTAGCTTAAAACATCATCAGAGAGATTGCCTTTGATCGTATTTCTCTCCAAGTGCAACTATCTACGTACCAATTCCTATTCCTCTCCAAGTATAACTATATACTTACCAATTCCTATTTCTCTCCAAGTATAACTATCTACTTACCAATTCCTATTTCTCTCCATGTATAACTAGCTACTTACCAATTCCTATTTCTCTCCATGTATAACTAGCTACTTACCAATTCCTATTTCTCTCCATGTATAACTAGCTACTTACCAGTTCCTATTTTCTCTCCATGTATAACTAGCTACTTACCAATTCCTATTTCTCTCCATGTATAACAGGCCACACAGCAAAAGTACACCATGTAATCGTTTTATTCGACTGACTTATTTATTCTATATTTCCGTAGCATCTATATATTTGTCTATCTATATATCTCTCTATCTATCTACCTATCTACCTATCTACCTATCTATCAAATGACATCAGAGTTTTGTGTTCTTTTTTTTTTTCAGCAAAAAGAAAATCTCTCGAGAAAGTATTCATTCTTTTTCTAAGAATCAGTTTATTTTCCGAAAGTAAGGAAAATATATTGTGTTCTTTATCATGATTATTGATTACTTTCTGAGTAGGATACAAGGGTATTTTCACAACCAACATCTATCCGACCATTTGTCCTACCGTCTGTACATATGTATACCGTTGCCTCCATCCATCATGCCGTCTTCTATGTCATCATACAGAATCACATATGACCTTTCCTGTCCTTACATACCATTTTCCCACATAGACACACGAACAAAATAATAATCTGTAGCATTGACATATATATGTTCATTCGACTCAAATTAAGTTTAAATGGGAAACAGGTTCAAGGATGAATACAAACACTGACATTTTTTCAGCCAGTATAAAAACAAATAAGAACATATATTTGATGATAGGCCGTGAACTACTGAAGCTTCTAAACAAAATAACTTATAATTCACTGTAGTGAATTACGATAAATAGTTTCAGTGACACGTTCATAACAGTATAGTCTTGAACTTCGAAGCTCCTTTTAGATGCTTAAGTGGCCGAATTGCAAATATATCCACCTCCCGTACAGGACTACCCGGGTTCCAATACAATAAAGGGCGAATTATTTTTGTAATGTGATATTTTACATTGACCTGGGAGGGAGAATTATGTAGCTGTTTATATTTTCTGTGTGAATAATCACAAATCACAATAGAACCTAAACTGTAAACCGCTGACATCACGCCTGATTCATTAAGGAATTTACTACTTCAATCTGTTGTTCAGTACCTCTTGATAGTGTGACCAAACGGATTGTAGTGCACGAAATAACGGAATCAACAGTTACCATTATCAGTTTTCAATTTGGCAACAAATAGGGAGGGAGACTTTGGGAAACATATCAAGATCAGGGGAAGTTGAAAAGACATATTTCAGGGATTCAAGAAGTCAATGACAAAGCTGGGCAACTGGGTCATATTCTTCTTAATTGCTGGGTCAGCACCATGACAAATCTTTGTAACTAGGTCATATTCGTTCTAAATTGTGGTTCAGCATTATTTAGTATGTGTGTGGTCTGTGAGACCTGTCTTTCATTTAGTAAGGGTTAGACAATCATATTCCGTATGTAAGGGAAGTGGGTGTAGGTACGTGATGTAGTAGATATAGGTGCTTGAGAAATAATAGAGAGATATATATGTAATGGAGAGAGGAATTATGGAAACAGTGGAAGAAGAAAACGTATTAGACTGGAGCTACATATCAGAAAACCATGTAGCTAAACTGCTGTGAAGAAAATTTGGAAAGATGGACAGATTTAAGAATAATTCAATCATCTAATATGAGTTAGTTATTTATAATGCACCACTAAAGTCTCAACACTCTGATTCCATAAGGTTATATGGACAAGAGATCTCGGGTCAGACAAAGAAAACCCACTAGCCAATACGTTTGAGGAAAGAATTAAAATAATTGTTTTGTTTGATATGAATGAACAATGGGTATACGTCATGTAATGAGTGAAAAACGTAGTATGTTCACTCGTGGCTTTGCCACTATCGGAAATATTGAGCTTTTAACCCACTCGATGTGGAGAACACTTCTGAATTGACACTCTGCATTTGGCTGCTGGGACATGTTTGTCAACTAATAAACTCTAGAACTTGTCAAGTTGTACTGCTGTAGGTGGTAACGAAGTTGCCAGATTTACCTGGATGTCATGCATTAGTTGAGTTCCTTTTATCATACGGAGGTTTCTCTTAGTAGCAAAATAGAATGAGGGTTGGTGACACAATGTTGGTATCTTAAAGGGGACGAAATAAAGTAATATGTAGATTGACATACAGAACACATAAAGCAGCTCATATTTTAACAGTTGTTCTCATTTCTCAGAGAGTCAATTTTCAACTTTCAGGCTGGATAGTCAGTAAGAGGAAATATTTGTAAAAGCGGTAATAGTGAGATCCCAATGGACAGTTATGTTGTCATATTTTCCATATTGAAATAACAGTGTTTCAGTATCCTGGGGAAAAGTAACAATATACCAATATGCAAGGAAAATCTACATGTAACAGTATAATAATAATAATAATAATAATAATAATAATAATAATAATAATAATAATGAGAATAATATGCAAGGAAAACGTATACTGATATGCAAAGGAAAATATAATAATAATAATAATAATAATAATAATAATAATAATAATATGCTAGGGTAAAAAGCAACAGTACACTAATATGCCCTGTGTCTGTCTAGTTGTATGAGAGGGATCCTCAGTCAGAGCGAATCAATCAGTATGTGTTGCCGTCTGAAAGATGTTTTATACCAGCACGTGTACACGATGAATTAATTGCTGTCGCAACTAATGTTCAACTACATATCTGTTACAACATTATCAGTCACGTTGATGATAGCAAGACAAAAAAATAACTGGCAGACAACGTCAAATTCATTCCCCTAATATGTCCAACGGTTTTGCAGAGGATACGATCATGGAGGTCTTTGGATGTCGATGATTTCATAAGCATTGACATAGTTGCTTGTTTCCCACCCAGATTTATTGGACTTTGTACGGTGTTGACATCTCACACATGATCTTGTCAGAGGTTCATTCAACGAATATCTTCCTGAGGAAGATTTTACAAGATTTACTCAAATCGTACAGTTTACGTTTTCGCCAGGTCATCTAATGCGCGGCGGCAAATTGATCGTGGATTGGTCCCTATTGCGTTGCTGCGTTTTATTTTAGTAGTGGGGATGTTGATTTATCTTGTTGACCCTGTCGCCGTAATAACATGTTGGTTTCATGCACCATTATAGGAGACAACTCCGAAATAAAAATCAGATGCAAAATATCGAATGAAAAAGAATTGTCAAATTTAGCTTCGTAGCTGCAAATGATTGAATGTGTTTGTCTCATCGATTAGTTATAGGCCTGGTAGTTAGATTTATTCGTTCGAGACTACTTCAAATATCAATGCATTCTACTGAGAACTTTGATACTCGCATATTTAGAAATACTTGACTCTCGAGGAACAGATTCCACCGCAAAGCCACTGTCGTCGCAATTGATTCAAACATTGATCGCTGCTCGAAATTATTCTAGTATTCTCCACATTGATTAAACTGTGTTGTTTTCTTAAAACTTATCAGCATACGTGTGAATCAAAATTAATATCAACTCTCAATACTCCATATGGTCATTGAGGAATCAAGAATCTATCCACGCGGGTCAGTTATCGATCGCGTACGATCCGCCGTTAAAATAGTATGGAACGGTTAATGACCTAGTGGCAATACCAATTATGCCACAGATACAAGATCCACTTGGGCGCAATAAACTATGTTATCTTCCTGGCGGAGAAGGATCTAGTAAAACCACGAGAGCAATCTATATATTGGATTATTGTGATGTAGCAGCGTTAACACCGATGCACAGGTTTGCTGACGACATGGAACAACGTGGTGTAAACACACATAAATAACCAACATAGACACTAGAACACACTAGTGTGTTCATTTGGGATGTAATCTATTCTGTCAGTAAAGACACATTAGAAGCATTTATCAAGTGGCCGAGCCAAAATAACATCCACTGAAGTAGCGACTATGGAGCTCCACAAGCAACCACAAAATCTAGAAAACTAATCAAAATCCTAAACCACCATAATGACACTACCATGATTGCTCAAGTTGAAACAACCGCTTGCTCAAATTGTCCAACCGTTATTGATTTTTTGTAAAACATACCTATATACCCTTCAGAATATATTTATAGATCAAAATATCGGAGAAAAAAATTGGTATTATTACACTGGCGAATGTTTCTGCAAATATTCGAAAGGAACAGTTCTGAAACTTCTGTAAATGTTAAAAATGAACTTCAGACAACAGCCTGTAATATTATTTGTTTTTTGAAGAATAACTGCAGAAGGCGTTCTATACTATTTATTAAATACAAGACGTCAGTACAGTTAAGAAGGGGAGTAAAGACTGCCCTGAAAATATTTTTCCCATGGAACATAAACCCTAGTGAATGTATGACATAAACCAGCTGTTGGTGTATAGTAGTTCTAATCCAGTGTGGAATATCTGATTACTTTTACTGTCAAGTGATATTTCAAAGCTAATTAGATTAAGGCTTACACTACATCTCCCCACCTGAGAAAGTTAACATTAAAACGAAACGTGATCTGATGACCGCATTTCTAAACAAGCTACCAAAACTTCATTTTTACAAGTTCAGTCTCTCAGGTGGTTTCGAACGTATG
The DNA here is from genome assembly GCA_016617855.1 of Megalonaias nervosa. NCBI lineage: Eukaryota > Metazoa > Mollusca > Bivalvia > Unionida > Unionidae > Megalonaias > Megalonaias nervosa. The sequence goes on along the minus strand of JAECUM010017854.1, from coordinate 33,838 downwards.
AAATATCAAGTTTTACTGGTTGACACTGCTCTGCTTTCATCTGAGTCAGACAAAGTATCGGGGTTTAAAATAGTCACTCTGAGAGGCTCCTATAGTGAGGTAGGCATGGGAATGAAATTTCTCCTATTACGCCGTATCTCTCCCTTGTCAGTTACTACCATGTATGACTGAGGTGTAGATGCCTCAGATTTAACAATGCCTGAAGAAAAATGATCTTTAATCCATACTTTATTCCCTACCTGAAGTTTTTTCATATTTCGGGCTCGATGTTGACGATCATAATTTTTCTTTTGAGTTTGCCTTTGATAGTTTTCCGATTTCTTCAGTTTCATCAAATCCGGCTATTTCGGTTGTAAGCTTCTGGTGCCATTGGCAATGTAGTTTGTAATTTTCTTCCCATCAATAATTCGGCAGGACTGTATCCATTCGGTAATGGTGTTGCGCGATATGTCAAAAGAGCTATGTAAGGATCGTTTGCTTTTTTGAGCATTCTTTTAATTATTTGAACAGCCCTTACGGCAAGACCATAGTTCTGTGGATATTTTGGACTACTTGTAATATGCCTGAATCCGTAATTTGTCGCAAATTCTTTGAGTATTGCGGATGTGTATTGCGGACCATTATCTGAAACTAATACTTCTGGTATACCGTGTCGCGCAAATATTGATCTCAGATGATTGACAATTGCTTTTGAACATGTGCCTTCCAATTTTGCTATTTCGATGTATCGTGAAAAATAATCAATCACCAAGAGATATGTTTATCCATTAAGTTCAAACAAGTCTGAAGCGATTCTTTGCAAGGTCGACTTGGACATTCATTTTGGTATCATTGGTTCAGCTTGATCTCTTGAGTTTTCGATGCAATTTTGGCAAGACTTTAGCAAGTGTTCTAGCTGAGTGCTTAGTCCTTTCCACCAAACTGATGTTTTGGCGCGTTCTCGGCATTTAACTATGCCTTCGTGACCATCGTGAATTCTCTCTAGGACTTCTTTTTTAAATGATTCTGGTACGAACAGGCGTGTACCTTTCATTAAAAAACGATTTTGAATTGTAAATTCACCTCTATCTGCCCAGTACGATTGAAGTTTTCCGTCAATAGCGGATTTCTCTGGTTATTCCTTTTCACAGATTTGTACAAATTGTTTGCAAATCGGATCATTACGATATTCAGACTTTATTTGTTCAAGTCGAGTATCTGATGCGGGCAAATTACTAACTACGAAATCAACATAGGCGTTAGTTTCAGCCTGAAATTCTCTGTCTCTCTCAGCGTGATAACTTAAAGGTGCTCTGGATAGAGCATCAACAGTTAATAGATTTTTGCCAACAACATGAACTATACAAAAGTTGAATCTCATCAAACGCATTCTAAAGCGTTGAATTCTAGGGGGTAAATTTCCCAAGATTTTTGTGCTCATTAGTGGTACTAATGGCTTATGGGTCAGTTTCAAGTTTGAATTGTGACCCAATTAAATAGCTACTGAAGCGTTCACATGCCCAAGTGATTGCAATGGTCTCTTTTCTATTTGAGCATAGCGTTGCTCAGTTTCTGACATACCTCGCGATGCCAAAGCCACCGGTCTCAGAGTGCTACCGTGCTTCTGCCGTAGCACAGCACCTAGTCCAAATGAAGGTGCATCTGCAGATACAATTAGTTCTCTATTTGGATCATAATGTGCTAAAGTTGGTGAAGATATCATTTCTTGCTTGATATCTCTAAAAGTTTGTTCTTGATCTAGACCCCAAGTCCACGACTTTTTACCTTTCAAAAGCTCACGTAATGGTGTTGATTTTTCTGCCAAATTTGGACTCAATTTGCCAAACTGGTTTGCCATAGCGAGAAATCGTCGCATCTCTGTTACGCATTTCGGTGTTTCCATTTCAGTTATAACTTTGACTTTTTCCGGATCAGGTCAGCAACCATTTTCGTCAACAATATGCCCAAGAAACCTAATGGATGGTCTCGAAAATTCACACTTTGCAGCGTTCAAAGTGACGCCGGTCTTTTGAATTGATTTCATGACCATTTCTAGTCTTTCGTCATGCTGTTTCTGCGTTTCCCCAAAAACAAGAACATCGTCCATGTGACAGAGTGTTCCCCCATGTCGCTCCAGCGTTTCTGACATCCTTGTCTGAAAAAATTCAGGCGCTTGACTGATTCCGAATGAAAGGCGATTAAAATAAAACCTACCAAAAAGGATAATGAAAGTTGTAAGACGGCGTGAATCTTCTAACAGGTTTATCTGCCAAAAGCCTGAGTTTGCATCAAGTTTCCTTTCAGAAAGTTATACCTGGCATTTTATTTTTGTTATATGGTTTACAAATATTATCTGTGGTAATTTAATTCAATAATGAAGATGTAAAACTTCAATTCTCTGATTATGTAGATACATTTTATTCACATTTAATTACAGATTTGGTTTCAAAAAGATCAGATGCTGTATTTATTGATTGGTACAATAAAATGTATCTACATAATCAGAGAATTGAAGTTTTAATTTAGTTTTAACAAAAGAGTCCAACGGGGTTTCATGAACTCAACAGATCCTGTCTGAGATGAATGTCTAAACCGAGATATTTTACTCTACTTCGCAGATCTTGAAGCTAATATTTATTTTATTTCTAAAATCAATTATCATTACCACTATGCATACAAACGTAACATATGTAACTATACGTGTATTTATAAAAATAGCTGTGCAGGTTAGGATCCTGTCATCATATCAGCACAGGATGGCTGCCGTGATGTGTCCTCGGGTAACTCCATTTGCCTCAGTACAAAATAATCTATTTGTGTTGCTGTGATGCAAACCATCAAACCAAACCAAACCATGCATGTTTGGAGCAAGGGTATCAAAAAGGAGTTTATAAAGGGATCCAAACCCATGGCAATAAACTAGCGCCATCACGATTCTTACAATAATAATAATAATAATAATAATAATAATAATAATAATAATAATAATAAACTTATTTAGTTCTGAATGTCAGTCAAGTTAATCCAGCAGTATATTTTACATCTTCATTATTGAACTAAATTACCACAGATAATATTTGTAAACCATATAACAAAAATAAAATGCCAGGTATAACTTTCTGAAAGGAAACTAATATCATGGAGATGGAATATGCTAAAGAGAAGAAAACAATACTGAGACCAGCATACGCTATGACGTCAAGACTAAAACTTCTGATTCCCAAGTTCGGGGAATATCGTACCTGTACTACTGAGTAGCCCTTTATTTAATAATGGGGTGAACTATTATAATGGAGTCTTTATTATTCCCATTAAAATATAATTTATTGTCATATATCTTTTTTATCTCTATTTACTTTCTCTCTCCAGAGGAAACGAAACGAAGAAAAAATGGACAAAAGAAGAAAAAGATGCACTCTTGACAGTGTTACGTGTAGGCTCGTACAAAAGTAACGAAATAAAAGAGTGAATCCAAGAAGCTTTGTATATTTTAACAAAATAATTTATTTCCGTACAAAACAATGTAAAAATAGGAAATAGGACTTACAGTTTTGTGAATATAATCCAAAATTTAATCCTAGAATTGAAAAATATAAGTCCTATCATTAAACAGTTTTAATTGAATCCAGGTTCGAATCTCGATGGAATTAGAATATGGAAGGCGATGACATCAGATGAGGTCGTTGTACAAATGGCAACAATTCCTCCTTGAAACACAATTTATAATGTTCTGTTTATAATTCTAGAATAAACTTCCACTAAACATCTTTGTCCCAGAATTTTCATAAAGAAAAGCACTTCTTTTGTATTCTAGAGAATATGAATTATTAAATCCCAAAAGATAGACGATCTTCAGAACAAGCTGGCCTCGCTTGGCGCTCAGCGTTAAGAGGTTAGTGTTAGGACTGGTCGGCCTGGTGTCAGGATAATGTGACTGGGTGGGACATCATGCTACATGTCTGCGGCATGATGCTCCAGTGCTAGACATCACTATGAACTGCCACACTGCAGACATCGTAGCGATATGACTGAAAAATCGTTAAAGCTACGTTACAAATCATAATCACATCACATCAGAACAAGCTGGCAACAACAATTAAAACCTCTTGAGCCCTCAAGGTTTAAAATACGACTGGACTAATCTACTACCAATTGGCTGTGTTAAGCCTCGATTTTAGATCACATGGTGGCTCACATGACAGGCTACGTGATTTCTAATTTGAACAGCGCAATAACACAATGCCATTTAGTACGTAGCTAGAATAGCCCTATCTAAGAATCAGATTCCTACACTGAAAATAAATGTTAAAAAAAGGCTGTTTACAACTCAGCTAACACGTGGGCCGAACATGACCTTGGTAATAGCCAATCATTTCCGCTTAGTGTTTACGAAATCTATGAGCTAAAAATAGTGCTGAAGTAACTGTTATAATCTAATCGGTTCAAGTTAATTTTCCAAAAAGAGATTAAAATCCAATGAAAATAATCATTACAAACCGATGCAATCTGACAGACTGTTTAAGATCAATTAAATGCACCACAACTGCCTTGTTACTAGTTTTTATTGCAATTACATTACGTTGTAGAATAATACTCAGGCATATCTTCGCAGATATCCAGAGTAAACCTGGTTAAGTAGAATAATGTATTTAACTGCAAAATTCCAATCTAATTTGTATTAGAAGTATAGATAAAATTTATTTTTTTTCATGGGAATAATAATGATGTTGAAGGTCTTCCTTTCGTATATATGTTCATATTTTGAGCCAATGTCGCTTGCCACTCTTTCTTTCGAGGGACTCTCTCTCTCTCTCTCTCTCTCTCTCTCTCTCTCTGCCAGGAAACATATTTCAAATGCTGTTGTTACGCATATGTAATTTAATTACTTGTGTGTTAGTTTTAAATTCTTTTTCATTTTATTTTTGTTTCATTACATTTTATTGTGTAGCGGTTTGGTCAGCGTATTGCAGAACGGTTTTTTCCGAAGCGGGTCTTGAAATTATGTTATTTTCTCAATAATTGTACTGCCACTCTCGATCAACATCGCAAAAGTATCCATGCTGTCTGTTAAAAATAACAGACACTTACAATGGTTATTTTGCACTTGGTCAGCAATTTTTATTAGCAGGCTGGTCGGCGTATTATCACAAAGTCTAATTATATTTAGATTACTTCAATCCATATTGCGCAGGTTCAGAAGCTTCCGAAACATATATAAAGACTTTCGAAATATTTTAAACACCATCTGCATAATTAAATATATGAGCCTGCGAACTCAAACTTGTAACTTCACACTTTATTAAAGGTAGATGACACCCACAAATATTACATACCTGCAGGGTGGTATGTATGTATGTATGTATGTATGTATGTATGTATGTATGTATGTATGTATGTATGCAGGGTTTAACGGCAGGTCAGCACACTACTGGCTATATGTGTCAAATATAACGTGCTGAACTGACTACTCATCAACGTTGAGAGATTGTATCATTGGTATAAACATCAACACGAGATATTTTATTTCAATAGTTAACTTGTTTACACACCAACTTTGTGAGGACTTATTGTGCAACATGTTTACACACAAACGTTGAGAGGACTGCACAAATCAGGTGTGTATTCTCTCATTTATAAAGCTATTAGCATTAGTCTCAGAAAATTAATAATTGCATACTTTTTGCTATAAAGGATATATTTAACAAGTCTTTCCAGTGTCAATTGGTACACATTAGAATCAGGTCCTCCTAAGGTATGTCTTATAACATAGGGAAATATTGTTTTACACACTTTCTTTACCTGTTATCATATCCTTCTAAGATTTTGGCCCTACCAATATGACCAAAACGTATTGCTATCTAACTTCAAAAATCACATAAATTCCAATATGTAAATATTTTCACATGTTACTCCACATACATTAGGAGGAAGCATTAGGAGGATATCCTCCTAATGTCAGAGGTCCTCCTAATGTTGGTGTGTAAACATGGGGTTTTCCTCCTAATGTAGGTAATGTGTACACACACACACACACACACACACACACACACACGCACACACACACACACACACACAATGGTTTGTACAGGCATGGATGACATCCAAAGGGTGGTAGCCGCATGGTTTCACGTGGAGGATGACATCGACAATGAAAACCAGTAGAGTCCGCACTAACGAGTGGATTCGCCTTCGCATCCGTCAGGTTTCGCACACACAGCATCACCTTCCATGGTAGATATCGTAGTAGTCATAGCAATGTTCCCATGATGCTGTACTGAATCGCTGAGGTAACAGCGTACGGCATCGTATCGCAAGGTACAGGATCGCACTCCACTTGAGAATCACCGAACTTGAAATTTCCTGTTTTCTAGGAGGATTCATCTTTCTCGCTTGGCAATGGTAGTCACAATGAACTGTCGGTCTTGGACATTTTCATTTCTATACTAGTCGTAATGAAGTCTAGAGTTTGTAAATCTTTCCTTTTTTATGCCTAGTTTTGGAAGTCTTCCATTTTTTCTTCCTGGACAACGGTACTACCTACTCTAATTTACCATCATAACTGTACCGTAGTGTGATGGGTGGAAAGGCCATAGAAAGGTAAGGGCAGTGGGAAGACCGTCGAGTATGTTCTATAATAGCTGAATCTGTATCGATCCATACGCAACCTCAGACCACAACTGAAACACTATACTTCGCATCCCAATCCACTCTCAGGTCCCAAGTAGACAAATCCTGTTCTTGCTAAAACATTCGAAGGAGGTAATCCTTCCCTGTTCGTGGGCCATTCTTTAAACGTTTCCAATCGACTGGCACAATGACAATAGTCAGGCAAGAAGAAAGGAAAATTGTATTGTTTGAACTTCGAGTTCACAGTGGGTCCCTCGATCGATTCTTGCTGTGTCGAAATCATCTTCTTGTTGGTAGCTATCGTCTTGGAACCATTTTTTTATACCAGTCTGTCCTTACGGTAATGTGAAGTGGTTGGGAAGTCGCAATCGATACTGGAACATGATTTGATACACTTTTCCAAGGGCTGACTGACGATTTGGTGGGTGGGTAAACGTACAATCTTGTGAGGTTGGTAGGTGGTCACTTTAAAATCTTGATCCTCTCCAGACTGCAAGGCTTCTTTCAATACCCCAAAGTTCACCACTTGACTTGTGCGATAATTGAGAGTCAATCCTTTCACTTTACACTCGATGTGCACTTCTCCTCGGTGGTCCCGATATATTTCGTAGCCGTACGTTTTTTGACCTACACTAACAAAGCTTAGAACCTTGTCGTTGGGGTGCTCATCCGTCCAGGCTCCTAAACGGTCTCCTTCGATGTTAGGACGACAGTGACCCAGGCGATCGATGTAGATGCAACTGTCCGTGTCAAAATACAGCACACGATTTCCTAACGGTTCTAAAGCTTCAACAATGTTAAGTGAGCATGGGCTCAGCCGCTCTCACGTAGGCCGCAATGATGACATTTTCAAATTAGTCGGCTTGTACAAAGTCCAGTTCTTCTGTGTAATTGACTCAGATCAAGTCTTTACGTAGGATGTCCACGTGTTTCATGTATTTAGTTTTGTCGTGAATCATCTGGAAGTAACGGGAAGGTTCTGTCACATACTCTGTCTTGGGTAAACACGGTCGTTGTGCCATTTTACCCCACAAGCAATTTAACATCACTTTAGCAAATGATCGCCTTCCTTCGTTTTTTCGATGTGGTCTAAAGTGATGTTTTGCGGGAGTGTGGCACTAGGAAGGATAGCCGCTGGCTTCTTTCAGTTTCAAAACGACATGCGAGAATGCCTTTCTGAGTCTCGTTACCCTTGTGATACTGTTCTGTCTTGGGAAAGTGGTTAATTTCGATACCTTCTAACAATTAGTATCCCAGGTCCAGAGTTTTAAACAATTCCACGCTGACCCACGTTTCCGTCAAGGCTGGTTCTTCGTGGATGTGCTGACAAGGTTGGTCCTGGTTTCAAATTTCAGCAGAAGTACGGCACAAGGGTAACATCAGTTTTCTTTGGCAATGGTGAGGTAAAACGGGACGGTACAAGTTCGTGGGAGACAAGACTTTGCACTTGATCAATCCTTCGTATTGTCAAATGTTGTCCAGGCCGATGTGTTCCGTCAGCAATTGTGGGTGCCCTGCGCGAAAGTGACAATATTTTCACACGTAAGGATACAACGAACACACGTCGAAATATCTGATTTCTTCTCCTTTTTCCTCGTCGGTGTGGTAGAAAGTGACAATATTTTCACACGTAAGGATACAACGAACACACGTCGAAATATCTGATTTCTTCTCCTTTTTCCTCGTCGGTGTGGTAGAGCAAACAGGTGGCATTTGCTCGCCCTCCGTACAAGTTGTTCCGTGGGTTCGGGGGGGCCAACAGCTCGTAACTTTCCACGATGCGTTTAAAATCGGGATAGGTTTTCGAGCGGTGATCGTACTCGTGTTCCCACATTTCCACCACTTGGTATCCTTGCTGTTCTAACTTCAAGAGCCGCTAGCAAGTGGCTTCGTACAAGTCTTCCATGGTATGTTGTAAAAACTGATTTTTAGTGTCACGTAGAGGGTAACAGATGGGACATCCGTGATGTAATCAACTGCGAACCTCGTACACAGTCTTGGGATTTTCTAAGTCCCAACCACCCACCAAATACGTTCCGATGGTCTTCTCACCTCCTCCGTTTCGGGAGTGTTGAATCCATTTGTCTTCATTGTCGCTCAATTAATATAGCCAGTGTGGGGCTTTGTCCGAGTATTGACGGTTGACAAAGTTTGTCGTTTGAGGACTGATGACTGCTAGGGTGTTTTCAGGGATGAATCGTTTGCGGCACACTAAGGATCACGCTTTGGCATTTGGTGCAGCCTTCTTTCAAAGGATCGATCCCTCCGCGCTCCATGAACAGTTCTCGAAATTTTCCACAGCAACGCCGTAAAATATCCACGTCGGAACGACAATGCTATAACATTTCTTCCTGAAAGTCAAAGCGATCCGAGGCGTGAGAGTGGTACCAAGCATAGAAAGCTTCTCGTTGTTAGGTACGCATGTTGTCGGGGTCGTAGTAGTGAGCATCATTCAAATGGGGTAGAACAGCATGTTGATTAGCTTCGGTATTGAAAAAGTACGGAAAATAACCTTTGGCCATTTCTGTCATACCAAACATTTTAGGCATTCGGCTCAATGGCATGGCCAAGTAACACATCGAATCTTGAAACTGCATTTGTCCCTCTTGTATGGAGTTGATTTAGCCTCTGTTCAAGGTGACTTTAGGACGTTCGGTGTTTTTTTCTGTTATGTATATGCAGTTTAACTATTTATTTGGTAGTTTTAAAGTTTTAATTTTTTTTTTTTTAATTATTGTAATGTAACTTTATTTATTGGATTTGAAATTGTCCAGAGAATTAATTCAGTTCTGTTTTACCTGACTGTTAATTTTGATGAACAACTAATAATGAAACACTGTATCTAGTTTCTGACCTTGATTGAGAAACAGTGGCAGATCTAGTAAACAACGTTTTATAAATTTTTTTTATTCTTTCTAAAGAGTAAGATTCATTCAGTGGAATCAAGGCCATACCTTGAGTAAGTGACATTAGGCATGTAGTTCTGGAAGGATGACCACGTGACCCTCATCCGGGAATCTGTTTTGCGTTTTAGTTAGTCTTATAACTCATGTGATCATAAGAATTGGCCAGTCGGGCTTTAAACACATATTGTGGCCAGTTTGAGCTGAATTTTTGTTTAATTCAGTTTATAGTGAATTTTTCCCCTGGAACACAAGTGCTGCTAAATTGATTCTTGGACAAAGACATTTATTAAAAATTATTCGGAATTCCAAACTGGAGTATTATTTTCTGTGATTCAACAACGAACTGTTGACATATCAGTACAACGCTGTCTATTGCATACGTCATCGCCCTCCATTTTGAAATTTCATAAGGACTCGAATTCACATTAATTTAGGACTATTTGATAATCGGACTTCTATTTTTTAATTCTTGGATTAATTTTGGATTTGATTCATAAAACCGTAAGTTCTTTTTCTCATTTTTACCCTGTGTTTCTAGGTAATTAAATGATTTGTTTAATTTTACAAAGCTTGTTGTCTTCACTCTTTTCTTTTTACTTTTTCTAAGAGCCAAGACAGGTAACAGTATAATATTTGAGAAGAAATTGCCCATCGTATCCCGAGAAATTGTGAGCTATCACCGTGGCATAGCGATGACATAATGTTCGATGTCGTCTTGGCTCTGCGTTTCGTCGATGGGGTCTAAGATCCATTGGGCGAAATCGGCCAGCGTGTTCGGTGCCCGAAAGATTTTTTGACGTCGTTCAGGAATCTTGCTGCAGTGAGGGCAATTACAAAGGATCGTTTCTTGGATGCACTTCTTGCACGCTCGATGAGTCACGCAGACATTAGGAATGTGAATACCGGTCGCTTGCATGCATTCGAAAGAAAAATGAAATTCCCTTTCTTCTTCTGATCATCTTCTTCTTCCTCCTGTTGGGGCTGGTATTTTTGAATGTAGCATTCGTGTTCCAAGTCCATGATTTGGTGACAAATGTGACATCGTTTCTTTCCTGAACATAGGTGTGCCTTGGCATTATTGCTACGTATGACTTGTCTACAAGTGGAACACAATCTCAGGAGTTGACACGAACTTACTTGTTGTGAACCTTGCGTATTCAGATAATTTTGGTAACAGACAGGGCTGAGTAAAGTGCGCTGACAAACTGAGTAATGCACTCGTTTCTGTCCTTCGTCAAGGCAGGGTTTAGAGGCCAAACATCCTGGACATTTCTATCCACAGTGCTTGTGTTGCTCTCGATTGTTATAACCATAATCACATTTCTCACAATAATAGCTGTATCCAAGAAATGCGGTGATACTGGAAATGTCATCGAAATGTTCATCGTGATGATAGACTTGAATGTATTTTCCGTCTTTGAAATTTTTGCCGCGCACTTCTTGACAGTGTACGTTCAATTTGTAGCGTGGAGCCCAGACGTCTTGCAATTTTTGTATTTCAGGAATGCCACAGGGTGTGTCATTAGATAGGCCCTTCTTTCTGTAACAGGAGTTCTACTTTTCTTTACTGTTTGGCTCGGTCCGATTGTCAAATGTTCTCCCAGGCTCTTTTCCATTCTACCGTGTCGTTCTTGTCGGTATACGTTCGTCCCGCCAAGATAGCCCTGGCTAAGCACATCTGGTCTTGAGGGCTGTTAATTTGTACGATGCTGCGTTTGATGCTGCGACGGTCGTCCATCAATAACACTTTTCTGCGTTGTCCGGTCCCTTTGGGAAAAGAAACGTAGGCCATGTACAATGTCGCGTTTCCAACGGTGATGTGAAACTTTTCGTTGGATTGCTGCATGCGTTGTATCTTGTGGATGACTTTGGAAGGTGTCAATTCTGATGGCCTGCTAAACTCGATCCAAACGGGGGACTTCAGACTGTCGTGATAAATGGAAAGTATCAAAGATCGTCTTCTTTGGCTCAACACTGCCATTTCAGTCTTGTGAATAAAGCACCCCACACATCGGTAATGAACCTCTCTGCTTTCTGTAGCGGAACTTCGGACTTGAACTCTTTAAACTTCAACGTGTTCGTGTAAATATTCTAGAGGAGCATTTATCCGTCTCTCGAATGTGGTAGTACTTTTCAAGGGTTACTGGTGGTGGACTTTGGTTTGACGAAGACACTCTAGGTTTGGATTCTGGCTCACTCATATCATCTTCGAAATCGCTGACATGGATCTGAGCCAAGACTTCAGCTATTGTGCGAGGCGATAGGTCACGATAGGCCTCTTACTTTCTTCTCCATTTTCCAAGAAAAGGTGCGATCGTTTCATCTTGAGTGCAAAAAGTCAAATAACTAAATTTTAAATGCCTTTGTTCCCTATATATAATGTAAGGTCAGTGTCTTCAGTATATAAAAGGTCAGTGTCTTCCCTCAAAGTATCCATTTCGCTCTCAATTCGACCAGAAAGATGGAAGAGTCAACACAGATTGAACTTCTGATCAGAGCTTTGCGAGGTGTCATGCGAAGGTTTTCTTCAGAGAAGTCGACGGACTACTCCCGCTCCATTTGAGATAAAATTTAAGATACTTGCTATATTTGTCAGAAGGAAGGGCATTGGTCTTCAGAATGTCCACAACGTCAAAGGAGGGCAAGCGTCAAAAGAGACAAAAGTCAAAATACCTGTTATCATTTTGAAGAGACTGCCCTAAGAAACAACAGGAGCAGGAGGAAGAGAAGGGTTCCAAACAGGAAGAAGAGGTACTCTCCGAAAAGGAAGAGTCCGGTCACATCCAGAAAGTAAAGAAAGGGTAGAAAAGAAGACGAGCAGAAAGTGAGGAAGGAGAGGAAAATTCTGTGACGGTGAAGGAATTCAAAACAGGAAAGAGTGAAAAGAAAAAGAACTAGAAAAATCAACTTTTTTAATGTGATGTGTTGTGAACTGGATTGTAAATTTGTACCAGATAATATACCAGAAAGAAAAAACGTAATAGTCTCTTGGTTTTGATTTTTATAATAATGATCTACACTAGCGCACTTACACTCGTCCATCATGGGAAAGGAGGGATTTGAGTTTTAATTAATTTTGGCAAACATTGAGTAGCCTTTTCTCGAAAGAGGTGGGTGGGTATTAAAAGGGACTTTGGGTGTTTGCTTTTGTTCTTTTTAAAAAAAAAAACAAACTCAGGAAAGGGAAGTAATAAGCGTTAACTGCTTTATTCTTTTCCACAGCCAAGGCCTACTTATAGACCTGCTACTGTCGATGATTTAATAAGAGATCACTAGTGTTGGTAGGCGTAGTAGCTGTGTGGACGGGGTTGGATTGTTTGGCATGGGAAGGTCTTTTTATCTTGGGTCGTATTAAAGAAGTCTGATAAATGTCTAAGAGTATTTCTCCGTTTGACTTTCACTGCCCTCCTTCTCTCCTAGACCTTGTTTCGTCTATATTCTCTGTTTCTTCTTCTTCTTCCTGTCGATTTCTTCTTGCCTCTTCTTCTCGCTGTTACTGTTAAATGAGAAAAACTTGTTCTGCTTCTTTCCGCTGTTGCAAAAATGTCTCCAATTCTTCTTTCTGCCTCTGTTTAAAATCCCTAACGTACGGTAAGGGAGGAGAAGGTGGCGAAGGTGCTGGTACCGGAACAAATTCTTATGAAGAAGAGAGAAAATCCACTAAATCCCAATTAAAATCGTTCTTTTCTGGAATGAGGACCGTGTTTGCTTTGGTAGCCGCTGCTATACCACCACTTCTTGTCTCCACGGTCGGTGTACCCAATTCATCGTTTTCTTAGTTTCCATCATGTTCTAACTCTGTCGCATTGATTCACTGCGCACAGACGCTAGCGCACCTATATAGGGAATGTGACATCACAGGTAGCTCTCTTCGGATTGGAAGACAGACTCCATACTCTGACTGAATTTTATAACGTGTGTTAGGTTTGGTGAAAGAACTCAATCCGTTTCGATTCGCAATTCCACTATAAATGACCGCGGTTCACCTCGTTTCCTCACCTGTTATCGTCACAAGATGTGGACCAACGTAGAATCGTCTACTCTCCTATCGTCGATGATGTTCAACCCAGACTGCCCCATGTATGACAAATGATCATGGGCAATTACCTAGATGACTGACACAGCCCTTTGGAAACGAAGAATCTGTGCGGAGAGGCAAGGCTGTCTGAAGAAGGTATTAGTCTAAGGCCCAGAGGTCAGACGAAGTTTGAGGAAGAGAAGAAGATCCATGCGATGCCCTCTATGATAATTGAATGGTGTTAACAAAAAATACCAAAGGCCCCTTTTAGGGCCACTCCATTGCCTCGAACATATATCTATTCTCTCTTGCCTAAAAATTTTTTAGTCGAGATTTTGGTGTGATAGATTAAAGTTCATAATTCTATGTTTGTGTCTAATGTATATGTCAGCCCCTTGCCACACTGTTCCGCCCGATTGAGGTCAGCAGCATGCAACATTATTGCCAGTGTTCCGCCCGATTGAGGTCATCCACTTCCAACATTGTTGCCCGTGTCCAGTACCGTGACGTCAATTCCCACTGACCCGAGAGTGGCTCATATTAAAGTCCCATTCGACCCCATAGTGCAAACGACCAAATTTAACATAGAAGTCTAAGTGACCCTATAAATCATGACCCCATTGTGCAAACGACCAAATGTAACATTAGACTGTATGTCCCCCTTTCACTACTTTCGGTCTCCAGTCTGACCATCCATTGTTGGCTCGTCAGCCTGTGAAGATGTGTTGAAGATTAACAAAGCTGAACGAAGCCCACGTGAATTTACATCATGTCAGGCAAAACCTGATACCCAAGGCTAACGAGATTGAAAACGTCAGGTTGTTAAAAGTGGCCCAAGACCCTGATAGAAGAGGTGTTTAAAGACGAGATCAAGAAGGAGCAAGATGAGTTTAACGAGAAGTACTGACTTTTGAAACAGCAGAGAGAACAGGAGCAGCAGCAACAACAGCATGAGACAGACAGAGGTTTTGTGGACTGCAATGTGGACACGAAAGAGTTCTCTTTCTTCCGAAGAAACAGGCCCTATCCTGTCAGAAAGCCTACAGCCAGACGGGGACGCAATCTTAGACGATAAGAGATTGCCATAACCCCCAACAAAACAGCCCTTTTCAGGGCTACCCAAAACAATCCAGAAAAGATATACTATTCATATTATATCTGTTTTTGTGTTTGTAGATAAAAAATAGAAGTGTACCTATAAACACTTAGTCTCATTGACTTGTAAGATAGTATGTTTTTTTATATGTATGAGTGATAATATAGTGTGTTTGTAGGAAAAAGTGAACGTGGTTGTTTCTTTTAGGTCCGCGCGTTCCTTGTTTTTTTGTTTATGATATGGATATTGTTATTGTTTGTGTAAGGGGGTGTTTTCCTTCACGTCCGTACTTCAGGGATAAAATGCGAAGCGTTCGTCAGTTTAGCTACCCCGGCGTTCACTCGTTAACATTCAAGGCTCTTGACGGCGTGACAAAAGTAAGGAACTTTTTAGAAGAAATAGAGAATTTAACAGATTGGTCTTTTGTGCAGTAGGGATTAGAAAAAGTAAATAAAGCAGAACAAATGGTTAGAAAGGTGATGGAAGAGGAGATGAAGAAGATAAAATCTGCCTGGGCTAAAGAGAGTAAGGAGATAGAAAATAGAAAGAAAAAAGAGGACTTTGAGAAATTGAATGAAATTGGAGAAAGGCGCAGGAAAAGTTCAGATCGATTGGACATCCTGACTGGATACCAGAGAATGAAACGAAGGAGCAGAAAGGAATAATAGAGAAAGTGAGGAGATGGTGGAAGAACAGGAGAAAATTGCCTCAAAATGATATCTATTCTCTCTTGCCTAAAAAATGTTTAGTCGATTTTTGGTGTGATAGATTTATGTTCATAAATTTATGTTTGTGTCATATGTCTATGTCTTTATTTGTCCCTAGAGTAGTGCGTATTCAGGTCATCCCCTGGCCACACTGTTTCGCCCGACTGAGGTCAGCCACTTGCAATATTGTTGGGAGTGTCCAGTACCATGACGTCACCCCTGTTCAATTCGCCTTGTTGCTCTATAGTCCCACCCATGTTAAAATTCCCCATGTTAAATTCCCCTTGTCGCCATAGTGCAAACGACCAAATTTAATATAGAAGTCCCATTGTCGCTATATCGTCCCCACTCATTACTACTTACAGATAAAGAATATTAGTATACTGGGTAGATAAATTCCAACTTGTCACCTGCTAAGAATCTAACATAGGTCTGCGGTCTACATCATCCTTCGCCTTACCTGCACACACCAGCCCAGCAGCAGGAAGGAGAACAGACCAAATTTTAGGAGCGTTATTTCGCGAAAACAAAGCTTCCTTACGAAAATGGTGTGTGTGTGTGTGTGTGTGTGTGTGTGTGTGTGTGTGTGTGATTCTGACAAATATTTTTCAGCAATATTAAATAATCAACTTTGACAAGGTGGAGGGTGAACAGACGATTTTTTTAGAGCAGTCTATGTTTGAAAATAAAGCAACGTACAAAAATGAAAATGCAAGGTCAATAACGCTAAACCGAGACATCTAACCGGGTTAGCTCCTTTTTCTTATTTTATCTTCGGACGGTTGTATTTTCAAATATTTATGCGTTCTCGTTTACCGACCAGGGACACAGTCCCTCCCTGCTGTTGTCTATTAACGTAAAATTTTATCGAGACCTATTCGATATCGCGAACGAGGATCATGTAAATTTATCGTGATAAATCCATGTGGAATCACGTGTGCTTTTGAGAAGAAGCTTTTAAACTTAATCATATCCATATCCCCTGAACATCAAGTCTGGTGGATGTTTCATAGTGTGTGGATATCAACACCTTTAAAGACAATCAGAAGATTGCAGTTATCTCTGATCACTTTAGGTATTTGCGTAAATCGCAGCAGCAGGAAGGGTGAACCCTACAACTTTTTGCCTGAACCGTTAAGTAAAAATAAAATAACTAAAATAAGGTCAATAACGATAAACCGAGCCTTCTAACTATATTATTACCGTACGGTTTAAAAAACGAATAATAAATCGTTTGGGTTAGCTCACCTTTGTTATTTTATTTTTGACTTTTGTTATAGTGCGTTTAGTTTACTTACCGGGTTACTCAATTTTTGTCATTCACCCCTCCTGCTGCTATGAATTTATCCAGATCAACTATTGCATGTATATACATGAAGTGAGTCATACATACATGTACTGAGATAGGTATGCGTACCGATTTTTCCAGGACATGTGTGGTAGTTCAAACAATAGCTGTGTTTATCGCCGCGGATATCTCCGCGGAGATAGGTATTTGTGTGCATTTTATTTCCGTGTTTTAATTTTAAATATAATACATTTTAATCGGTTCATACATATAATGGCAAAATATCTTAATAAAATTATAAATATTTATTTATTTGTAAAATCAGATATCAAATGCTATTGCACAATAATCACATATAATAATTTCTAAAACGTATATCCGTAGTCGAGTTCGTTAGCTCAATGTTAAAGTTGTTGGAAACTTTAATACTGATGTTTGCGGTTCGACCCCAGATCTCGCCGAGATGGGTTCGGGTCCCCGGGTCGCCCATATCTTTTAATAAGTAGGGGGGAGGCATCCCCTGAGATTTCGATAAACCACCACGTATCTCGTGGTCGGATTCTATTTTGGAATTCTACCCCGGGGTTTCGTGGTGGTTTATCGAAATCGCAATGCCTAGACAGCCTTCTGAATTGCTAATATTTCGCTTTCGTCGATTAGAAATTCGCCGGGAGGTGTGTCTATGCAAATTTACCTCCTAAAATAATCAGTAGCATGCCTTGAGCTCTCTGCCCCATGGAAGAACCCCCAAATAAACATCCAGAAAGGGTGTTAGCCAAAAGAAACAGAACATGGGCGTGCCGCATAATACGTCATAAGAGAGAACGACAATGTAAGGACCCCATGAAAGTCACACAGGCTATCGAGGGGCCCCATTGAAGGGTAACCGCTAGGATCTACTGATTATTTTTGATAAATTAAAATACAGACAAACATGCATACATACAGACATACATAGAAAGGGGAAATAATTCTCTAGCAGAGGAGCAGAGTTATCGCGCTTTATTAAGTATTTTTAGTGATTTCAAATTCAATTAAATATCTATTATAAATATTATTTAATAATGAATATTGGAGAACCACACTCAGCTAGATTAGCACGAGAAAGACTAGAAGCAATTAGAAAATATTTACCTGTTCGTGATGCTGTCAAGCAACAATTACAACAACGACAAGAATCTCAGGTTGAATTTGAAGAGGATACAAAACAATTATTTAAACCTATTACTGAGACCACTAAAGGTCTTCTTCCTGCGTTAGAAAAAACCGCTGAAGCAACTAGAAAAATAGCAGAAAGAACTAAGAAAACAAAAAGGATTCTACGGGAACTTCCAGCTGAAATAACTGCGGCTCAACCACAATTACAAGAAGAAGTACAACAAGTACTCGAGGGTATTGACAAAGTTCGTGAGGAGGTCGGTGATGTAATGGATCTTGTTACGCCAAAACCAAAACCAAAACAAAAACCAGCCCAATTAACCAAATATGGTCGTAAACTACTTAAAGAAAACGATGTTGCGGTCGCTGCAACAGGATATTCGCAACGTGATAAATTATTAGATCCAGACACCGCTAATGTTCTTGAAAAAAATTGGGTTCCTTTTATATTTCGACAATCTCGTGGTATATCTAAAATCACTGATAGATATAAAGATGATTTTGAAACTTTTATGAAACAAGTCGAAAAAACTAAAGAAGGTTCATTATTTGGAGATATATCGTCACAACAACAAGTATCGCCACCATCACAACAACAACAATTATCATCACCATCAATACGACAAATACTACAGCAAGCACGACAACAATCTCCAAAATCACAAACACCATTACCACAATCTCTAAAACAACAAAAATCAAGCAAAAAGGAAGAGGAGAAAGAAGAATATTGGCCGCCAGACACCTCTTCTGGCAACGTAAGTGGAAGTGGATTTATTACTCATGGAAGTGGTCTTATTACATGTCCTAATAATATTCTCAATGACGTTGAACGTCTGGAGATTCTCATTGGAGGAAAACGAGCTGGTAATAATTCCCCAGAAATAATTAATGAAGCAGCCGATATCTGTAGACGATTATTTACAGGCGGTATCATGGACGTTGATGTTTATCAGTCTCTTATTAATGAAATTGCCGATGACTACTACAGTGACTGAGTACGTAATTAAATACAATTACTATAATAAAATGATAGTACATAGTACTCAACGTGGACCAACTATAGTCAGGGTAATAAATTCACGATTACCAGTATACAAGACAACCTACGGAGATGGACTAGGTGATGTTGTTCAGGGTCTATTTAGAAGGATAGCCCCAAAAGCAATACCGATTGCAAAGCAACTGGGAATGAAAGCTATTGATGTTGTTCGTGAAAAAAGTATTGGTGCTATGGGTAATCTCCCTAGTAAAGCGTTTTCAGCGATCAAAGATAGAATAACACGATTAATACGCAGACCTGCGGTCCGACCTCAACCTGTAAAATTACCTAGTACAGAAGTTATGCCTGCAAATGTCAGTAAAATAATAAATCAAGTTGCTAATCAAAAACTAGCAGATTTGGTTGATGTACCAATGTCAGAAAAAGAAAAAAATATAACCGCTAGTCTGATAGCAGGAAGTGGTCTCACCTCCCGAAGTGGTCTCACTTCCCGAAGTAATCTTCGTTTTAGACGATAATAAATATAATAAAGATGTTCAAACGTATATCTGATCCCGCATTTGACATGGACGCACCAGTACTTAAAGATGAGTCTGTGCGTGATTATCAATATTATTCTTACGACGCACGAATTCCAGATCAGCGTGGACGAATCGAACTACAGGTTCAGGATACAAGTAGATATTTCTTACCCGCTGAAGCATTTATTGAAGTCGAAGGTGAAATTTTAAATATTGCTAATCCTGCAGCACCAGTAGCATATGGAGACGATGTTAATGTCGGTTTTGTTAATAATGGTATTATGGCATTATTTGACAGTGCAACGTACATGATTGACGGAAAAAATATTGAATCTATTCAGAAGGACGTCGACGTTGCAACAACAATACTTGGTCTTGCAAGATATAGTGATGATTATTCAAGATCAACTGGTCCATCAATGATGTTTGTAAAGGATACTTCTAACTACCCTGATAACAGACAATATAATATAAGACGACCAAGAAATGCCGACGATACTGCTGACGCTGCTGTGTGGCCGGTGGTTCATGGTGCTAATCCAGAATTTAACTTAGGATTTGCAGCACGTCGATCAATATTGAAAGGTAACAGAAGAACGTTTTCATGTT
This sequence comes from Megalonaias nervosa, assembly GCA_016617855.1. Lineage (NCBI taxonomy): Eukaryota > Metazoa > Mollusca > Bivalvia > Unionida > Unionidae > Megalonaias > Megalonaias nervosa. The sequence goes on along the minus strand of JAECUM010017854.1, from coordinate 13,926 downwards.
CAATTCCATTGTCACATATCTTTGGATTCTGTAGAAATGTCAGAAAAGTCATTTTCGGAGCTAAACATACAGTTGTACTTGTACGAAAAGCAACCGACAACGATGCATTATGGAGACCCATTGGTGATCCTGGCAAAGTAATTCTTACAAAACTTTCATTGTGGATGCCGGTGATGACTCCATCAATAACTGAAGAAGATCGTCTACTCTCTTTTATGAATCAAGGTGGTAAATCAGCATTATCGTGGTTAACAATGACCACAGATGCTATCCAGAGTAATATTAATGGTTTATTTACGTGGCAAATAGCATCACAACAAGGTGTTTCTGCACCACGACATATATTTATTGCATTTCAAGATGCTGCACGGGTGGATGATCAAACACGTAGTATTATGATATTTGATAATCTTGGTGTTTCCGAAGTTTCCTTAAGAATAAATGGACATCAAGAACCATCCGAGGATATTTTACTGAATTTCGATCAAAATCATGTAGCACGTGTATATCACCGTCTAATGACGTTCATGGGACGTGATCAAAATGTTGATACTGGTTTACAAATATCACAATTGGATTTTACAACCTTATACCCAATTTATTATTTTTCGCTCGAACATTTAGATTTAACCAGACAGTCAGTAGTCGATATACATTTTCGAGCTCGTGTTAACAGAAATATTGGAGCTATTCCTAATTACAGAGCAATTGCTGTCATACTCAGCGATAAATCGATGTTACTTGAAGGTGCTGGTGGACGAATGAGAGTCGTTGATGCTCCAGTAGAAAACATGTAATTAGATTATTTATGAATATTATAATGTCGTATAATAATGTTAGTGTTAGTCTGACTCCTGGTCAGATTAAAAAGATACAATCAGCATCAAAAAATAACTGTGGATTAAAAATATTGCTAAAGAAAGATCAGATGAGCGGCTCAAATAAATTATCTCTTACAGAACGTCAGCTCGGGCATTTCAATGAAGCAAAAAAATCAAATAAAGGTATAAAACTTAATCTTTCTGCGGGTGCCATTAAAGATATCATTAAGACGGGTGGTATATTTCCACTTCTTGCTGCTATACCAGCATTAATAGCCGCTGCAGCTCCAGCTGTTGCAAAAGCAGCTGCATTAGGTGCTGTTGGAACTGCTGCTGGAATGGCATTAAAGAAAGCAACTGGACAGGGAATCAAAAAAAAGGGAAGGGGTCTAAGATTACCAGGGACCCCACACTGGTACGGAAAAGGCCTAAGATTACCAGGGACAGTTTACTGATATCTCCTATGTCCAATTTTGATTTACTAGATGCTGCTAAAAAATTAAAAATAAAAATTTTAGAGGAGTTTTCATGCGTGATCAATTACCAAAACAACCAAACAATATTGAAACAGGTATTATTAATCTCGATAAAAATTCTGGTCCAGGCACGCATTGGGTCGGATATGCAATTGATCCACGTGGAATTATTTATTTTGATTCATATGGATTAGCTCCACCAAAAGAATTCTTAAAGTATATTAGTTGCTATCAAAGTATTCCAATATGGTATTCAACATTACCTACACAAACATTAACCGATCCACCAATATGTGGTCGAGAAGTACTTAATGTACTTGATGCTATATCAAAATCAACAAAACCACCCACAAAGTTGTACATGAATATACTACGACGTCATATTTAAACAGACATTAGTAAATATAATGGTAGATATTTATGGAAGATCTTCCCGTAAAGGTCATCAGGGTGATTTATCTAAATACGCAACTCTCGATCAACTCAGAAATGAAATTGATGATTTATTAAATATAACCAGTGTGGATGAAAATGAAGTAGTTCTTTTTCAGGATAAAGAAGGACGATTAAAAACTAGTAATATACAACTACCAGATGTACTTATACGAGTTCCCACCGCGGTTGTTAATAATATAGTTACTTTTACTGATCAGGGTAAAATACAAGATTCCGGTACGTCAGTCAGCGATTATATTAAGAAAGTTGGTGATTCATTTACAGGTAGCATTATCATGAATCAAAATAAAATTATAGATCTTGGAAACCCAACCGCAGATACAGACGCCGCAACAAAGAAATATGTCGACGATCAAGAATCTAAGTACGTATTGGTCAACGGTGGCACAATGCGTGCATTTCTCAACATGAATAATAATGGCATTAATAATCTTAGAACACCAGAATATGATTTTGATGCTACAACGAAGAAATATGTAGACGATAGCAACATTCCTATTTCAACTTCGTTAAAAATAATCGGTGATGAAATGACTACACTTAGTGCTACTTTTTCCAAACATGTAGAAACGTTCTTAAATTTTCGTAGAAATGTAAACAAACCCATTAAAGAATTTTTTGGGGAACAACCAACCGTTGAAATAAAACTAGCCGACATTAACACGAAACTCAATGATATTGCCAGTGGAATACCTAATATTGTTCAAAAAACTAATCTGATTAAAATTCCACACGGACAAATTAAAAATATCGTATACACAGTAGCATCAGGATCATCAACATGGACACCACAAAATAACACTATCAAATATACCGCAGAAGTTACTGGTATTTACAGGCTGTCCGTATTTAGTGATGAAAGATTTGCTATAATTAACAGATATATATTGCGTCATTCAACTGATTCTCTCTCTGGAGTTGTATCTATATTGTTAAGAAAAGATGTTGAAGAAATATTTATACTGAGAATATATGATCAAACAATAACCTCAGAGCCTTATTGGTGGCATATGGAATTTGTGGCTGAAACACCGCAATTAATCACTTAATATAATAATAATGGATCAACCTCAGTCTCGCATTGACGTTCAACGTTACAGATGCAATCAAGTATGTGAGCGTCTCACTAAACTAAATAATTTTATCGACTATTATAACAAGAAAATAAAAAAATATAAAAGACGTATAGTTGTTGTTGATGTAGTTGTTTACTCGGTTTCTGCTGTTATTACTGGAACAGGATTATTATTATCAACATTGACGATGACAGCACCTACTATTATAACCATTATTGTTTCAGCATCAACGACTATTGCTGGAGTTCTCGGTATTATAACCAAAAAGATACATACTTGTACAAATGCTAAATTGCACGATTATATGATTAAATTACATACAGTAGCAGAGGCATGTTCTAAATTATCTTTGTATATTTCTTCGTGTGTTAGTGATGGTGAAATATCTGATACTGAATTCGCGATGATGATGAAAACTTATGATGACGCTTTTAAGGTGATCGCTAATGATTTTAACGAATTAAATAACAACAATAATAATAATGACAGACAGGGAGTTACTTCAGCAGATCGTTACTAATACAACTCCGTCAAAAACTACTATGATATCGTTAAGTTCGACCAATCCTGAGTTTAGTGTCAATTTTCCAACCGCAATTCCTGCAAAAGAAATAGCATTAGCACAATTGCGAGTTTATTATAGCTGGCCCAATATTAGATCAAAACCATTTGGTGGACTACAGCCAAATAATTCATTAATATTCGCTAATAAGAATAAGCCTGATGGAACTCCTGATTGGCAAGTAGTTGCTATTCCAACGGGCAGTTATCAAATAGAACAGATTAATGACGAGTTTCAGCGCAGAATTAAATCTATTACAGGAAAAGAATCAAAAATAGCAATTACTGTCTACGAACCAACACTATCTGCGGTTATTGAAATAAATTCCCCTGATTACTCCGTAGATATTTATCAAAGTTCGATTAGATCAGTATTAGGATGGCCTGATGTTCCACCTGTTTATAATGGAGTTTCAGAACCAAAACTAGAAGAATTTAAAACGGGTGAAGAAAAATTCATTAAAGATCCAGAATATCGAGGAAAACAACCATGGAGTAATACAAGATTTGGATTTCCAAACGAAGATAGATATTACTTTACCGATTTTGACGGTAAAAGAATCCCCAAGTTGAATAAAGCATTATTTATTGTTAACATAGACACCAGGACGAAGATTAGTTACTATACTGTTGATGTAAGATTTATTAAACATTTTTTAGATACTCTTAAACCTGAATACGATAAAACGTTTAATGATTTAAGAAATTTACTTATTTCATTATCACAACATTATAATGAAAGTGTAAAGCAGCAAATAATCGAGTCAATAAAACATTTAAATGGTATCTTGTTCGATTTATACATCGTCAATCGAAGTATTATAAACACCGCGACTAAACTCGATGGAAATCGTTACACAAATCCAGAATCTAAACAAGTATTTCTTGATCATTATAAAATAACAGAAAAAAATTTACAAACATTTGTTATACCAGATTTAAATAACGCTGAAATGAAGAAATCATTAAATGATCTTATTGAAGAACACTTTAAAAGAATATGTGAATCATGGAAAAAAATAGCCCCACCACCAGTTATACTAAAACATAATAACAATCCTTTTGGTGCCGGACGTCATATATCGCCAGGCATTGTAAATATAACAACAACAATTGCAGTCAATCTGGTATGTGACGTAATTGGTGATAGTTATCAAGTAGATCTTTCAAAATCTAATCACCGCAGTGGCACTGCGGAACAGGGGTATATACTATATTCATTTAGCCCTAAAGACCCACCCGGTTGGTTAATTGTGTCTGAACCAATTAACCCCGTGTACCTGCGAGTTCATAATCCATTTCTGACAAGAATAAATTTCAAACTCACTGACCAGGCAGGAAACATTTTGGATCTAAGACAAGAGTCTCTTAATATTAATTTGTATATACGCTCTTAGAACGTCTGATTAAATATTTCCTAATATAATAAGGGAAAAAATAATCTGATTCTGAAATAATATATTTTTTTTTACTGATTTTTCTTAATCTGATGGGTAAATAGGTCCTCTGATTCATGAAATAGTTACAGATTTCTTTATCTGATGGGCTTATGGGACTACATTTTTTAAATAATTATTCAGAGACTGATATTATTTATTTTAAAGAAATAATTATTATATAATGAACCAAGAAAATATAAATGATATTATTTCTGCTATTAAAAAATTAAAACATAACGGAATAAATATATCTGATAATCTCGATCCTGAAAAAATATTATGCGATTATGAAATATTAAAACAAAGAAAAACTGACAATAAATACACATTACCATCCAATTATAAATTTGTAAAATCAATTTATCAGTCTATGTTAGAATCCTTGGCGATGGTAAATGAAAAGCAGGTAAAACTATTTGCGCCTCTTGCACGTTCGATCGAAAATATCAGATCCGAACTATCTCGTGAATACGAGAAAAAGAAGATTGTAGATAATCGTGTAATGCAATTAAGAAAAATTATGTTATTTGATTCTGTCAAAAGTGAAAGTGACACTGAGAGCAGCGACGGTGAAGGTATCCATGGTAAAATATAGAGTCGAACTATATACAATTTATTTATTAGTAAGACAGAGTTAGATATATTCAAATATTATCCGCTGATTATATGTTTTCGAAAATGCAGATTTGTATATTTTATTTGCGACAAATTGTACTGATTGTGAATGTATGCCAAAATATTTTGCAGCCGCATTAATTGAGGGGAAAGTTATTTCTTGGCCTGTCTGTATATTTATGGATTTAATAGATCTTCTTGCAAACTTTTTACATTTTCCAGTATTTCCGCGTGCAGCATTCTGACTAGGTGTAATAGCTTGCAGGTTAGATAACCGATTATTTTTGGGGTCTCGATCAATGTGATCAACTACAAGTCCATTTTCAACTACTCCACGAAAACATTCGAATATGAATCTACTTGATAAGTATCTTTTTTCTCTAGCAACATTAAATCTAAAATAACCAAATTTATCAAGCCAACCAACCGGTTTCTTTAATTTGCAGTGTCTGATTACACCATCTCGTGATGCTTCATAATTTGTATATACTGGATGTTTCACAAATTCATATTTATTACGAAATGCTTTTTTTCTTAATTCTCTTATAATATCATTGTCGATCATTTCATCATAAGTCTGATTTGTCTGAGTCATTTTATATAATAATATTATTTGTCTAAATCATTATTTTGAAATCTGACTAGATAATCTTCTACGGTTTGTATAGGAGATTTACCTGGCGATGTATTATTTTTTTTGTTATAATATCGTTTTAATTCTCTATATTTTTTTCCGCCACATTTTAGACACAATTGAGTTTTTCCTCTGACTCCAACACCACATTGAATACACGGTATTGGTCCTGTACTTCCATTTTTGATACTCTGTGCATGATTTCCGCAGTATTCATTCACGCACGGTTTATTACAAAGAGAAGTATATCCAATTCTGAGCCAAGCACATTTGTTCTTTGTTTCAATCATTATATATATACTAAAATTTTAATTTAAATACTTGTCTTAATTATATGGAGGAATTATCGGCAATTGAACCTTCCCATGCTAGATTTGATCTTGACAGACTATCAGAATATAAATATAGTACTTTGATGCAAGATCTGGCATTAACGGATGAGGGTGTAACCGATCGTATTCGTGAAGCAAAAAATGAATTTCGTGACGATGGCGCAGTTCATGCATGGTCAACATTCAGAGTCGGAAATGTTACTAATATGATGAATGACAAACGAGGAAAAATAATTATTAATTACCTTGATGATCAAAAATATTTTATTTTAATAAAATTTATTGTAAATACAAAAGAAGATATTTGGATTATTCGTGACAAGCGCGATCCAGTACACATACAATCAGGAAATAATATTGTTCTCTTAAATAATAAATCTAAACCCGGAATACTGACTGGTATTGATAAGGTATATTATGAACGGAGCTACCCAGTTACTGCAGTCGTATATGCAATATATCCGCTGAATAATAAACCTGACGTCGGGGATCTAAAACCTATGAAACTGTCAGATTCAAGAATAAACTGTGTAGCTGAACGAGTTACAGAACATTTTACAAACGCGATACGTGGTAATGGTTTAACAGATTTACGACGTAAAAAAATAAATACTTGGGCAGAATCAGTTAAAGATACCGGAGCGTCTATCAAAGATGTCGCTGAACTAGAAAAGAAATTAAGATTTCCAATAACGGTAAAAACGCTGACGGGAGAGATTTTATATAAACCAAAATACACAAAAAATGGAGCTCCAATAGATATTATTGATCATAATTCGCACGCATGGACCTCAGCAGTAACAATATTTCCACGAGATAGAAAAGTTAAATTTTATGATGGTCATATATTTGATTTTATCAAAAATATCAGTAAAAGTGACCCTGTATCCGTTTGGTTATTTCAGAGTTCGGAATATGATAATTACGATCAGTTTGTACGGCCTAATGGTGACATTTACCGTATAGAATCTCTTAATGTAGAAATGGAAAATCTTGCGCTGAAATATACTTCAGACGATGTCAAAGTTAGACAATTATTAAATAATTGTTTTACAGTTCCATCCGTAGCGGCTCATTTCGCTCAGGAGAAAAATTTATGGAAACCAACACGATCGGAATTTCTTGAAGATATTCATAAAAGTTGCGTAGAATATGGACACGGAGGATTATGGAATACTAAATACAACTATAGTGACGTTATATCCGTCGATATGGTAGCATGTTATCCTGGAAGTTTTCTTGGATACGGAGAATGTTCTAAATACTTTAAGAGATTCGGACATCCATCACACGAGATGACCAGGATTGCGATAAACGGACATTTACCAGATTTTGATTTAACCGGATTTGCTCATGTAGAATCATTCGAATTTGCAGAAAATCTCCATCCGATTACTTATACTTGGTTTGGAAGACATTTTTCAGAGCGATGTTGGGTTCCAATAGTACTATTGCGATATATGCTTGATGTTGGAATTTTAATATCTTTACAGGTGAGTGAGGCCATTATATCATATAGTCCACAGAAACAAATTTGGTTACCAGAACCAAATAGATTTAATATTGATGATGTCAGGAAAGAATTCCCTAATCTTAATGAAGATGACATTATTAAAATTACTAATAATATACGTAAATGCAGAGATGAGTATGATGAAAAATTTGCAAAAGATCTTGGTAGAAAGATAATTGGTAAATTTACTCAAGGAGGAGCCTATGATCATAAAAGACATTGTACAAGATTAATTATGGACGATGCTGAACTCGATTTTATAATTGCTGATACAACAGAAAAAAACATATTTATAAATCGGAGTAATGCTTATTTATCAGACGGAACCAAACTAGGTACAATTGTGAGTTATCTTGATGGTGACTCACCACAATTTACTCATTTAAGATCATCTATGTTGGCATATGTTTCTATAAATATACTGTCTATGATAAATAGATTTTCTCGTGATGCTGTCAGAGTCGCCACGGATTCGTTTTATATAAATAAAAAATATACGGATTTATTAAAACCGCTACTTGGTAATGGTGAATGGGGGTCATGGAGAATAAAACAAGAAAATATACTTAGTTATTCTGAATCTGCCGACGTTGAAATTAAGGAAATATATCACAAAAATAATAATCAGGTATCAAATTCATCAGCACCATCTGTATATGATCCTGTGGCTAGATATAAAACTGTTTATCTTAACGGATGCGGTGGTTCAGGTAAAACAACACGTGTGATTAAATTATTCATGAATAATAATTCGGATATAATTGTTTTGACACCGACACATAAACTCGCCAGAGAAATAAAAGAGCGAGGAGTAAAATCGTGTACTTATCATAGTTTCTTTAGATGGTGTGGAGACACATGGACTCCTGAGCGAATGGGTGAGAAATATATACCTAAATATATTATATGGGACGAGATATGCACGGTGTCGTTAGAAATATTAAAAACATTTCTTGAATGGCTATTGACGAAGAATACTGCTATAATAATGTGTGGTGATCATGGTCAACCACCACCCTTTATTGGACAGTCTCCACATGAATGGCTGAAGAATAACGTAGATTATTATGAAGAAATAAATGATGACCATAGAGCTATTGATGAACCTCTGAAGGAATTTAAAAGATTAATCAGACTACAACCAGACAGAGTACAATGTGAAATAATGCGAGGAGTAATTCCAGAGACTTCTATGAATGAATTTTGGACTTTATGGAATCCCGCTGATTTAATAGTCGCGAGTAGAAAGATAGTTCGTGATGAACTACAGGAGAAATTATTTCTGTTACATAAAGAAAAGTTTTCAGATCTACCTGTACCCTTGTGTTATCGCCCAGCAGATACTCGACAACAGAATATTGATGTTGAAATTCCTGATGGAGACACTGAAAGTGTCCGAGTACAGAATCTTGTCTTGAATGATATTGTTTTAGTAGATATTAATGTCGTTGAGAATGCGCTGAATATGAATAAATCACCGTGGACGTTAGGATACGCTATAACTATTCACTCTTCACAAGGGTTAACTATTTCTGATACAAATATCTGGATTATAGATGATCGGATCGAATGGTCGAATTTAGTCTATCTCGCAGTTTCTAGAGTCAGAAGAATATCTCAACTACATAGGGTTATTATTAATTTTACAGAAAATAATGATCAGACTGTTAGCAATGACGTAATAAGAAAAAAACTATCTGGTTATAAGCAGTGCGATAAAAAAAATAAGCGTGACTTTGATATTGATGTTGAATTTATTATAAAACTAAAAGCACAACAGAATAATAATTGTGCAAGTTGTAACTGTAATATGTTGTGGCAATATTCGAATAATAATCCAAGACAATTTACCGTAGATAGAATTAATAGTGATCTTGGTCATACACGTGATAATGTGATGCTGACCTGTCTTGAATGTAATCGACGTCGGGGCGCTGGACGCCCTGGTTCTGGTTATGTAATTGTATGTGGTGGTAATTGTGTGTCTTCAGGGATTACCTGTAATTGTTCACGTACAAATCCACGTTGAGGTGCGGTAGAATCTAATCTGTAAATTGGAGGTCTACCAGTGGATCTAACCACACTAGAAATTGTATGTGTAGTCACGCTCCAGATAGGATCGGTTGTTCTTTTTTTACCACCTTCAAGTTCACCAGGTTCGTATAAATATCTTACAGTTGCATTACCTAATACTGGTTGAGGTTGTTGTCTGTCATTACTACGGGGTATATATTTTTTTGTGATCGCAATAGAAGGTTTCATGGAAGTTGAACGAGTAATTTCATTATTTAATGCAGCTATCACACTTGGTAACCTTGCAACCCATTCACGAGATCGCTCACCAGATTTAAAGTTAGTAGATATTTCTTTTGCATATTGGTATCCAAATAACCGCTCGGCAAGTGTTCGATTAAATCGTTCAACAATTGCCTGATCACGATGAATTTCAGTATGTCCTCGTCTAATTTTAACGTTATGTTTCTTCATTAACGATAATACTACTCCAAGAAATTCTTTGCCAGGATCAACCTGTAATAACTGTGGCCATCGCAAAGGTCCTCGCTGATAAATTCGTTCAAACGCAGATGAAACTTCAGACGCTGTCTTTGTTGATAATGGTTCAGCTTCTTTATATCTACTTGCAACGTCAACGACAGTTAATGCGTATTTGTATGTGCGTGACTGACGTTTACCAATTTTAATGGTATCGTGTGGTAAAAATAAAATATCTGCTTGATGAACCTCATTAGGGACGCTGACATCAAAATGTGCATATTGAATATTTTTAGGTGGTGGTAGATAAATTTGCCATATTGCCTGTCGTGCTAACCACGCTGCAGCAACAGAACGTGAAACTTTTGCTGCTTCAGATAATTTACTAATAGCTGATTTACCTCTCCAATATCCTCTTGGGCTATAATAAATGGATTCCATTATAATATTTATATAATTAATTACCAGCCCCTAGCATTATTTTACCTTTCATGGCAGATTTTACTAGAAAAGTAGCTAATTTATCTCTGACAGATTTATTAGGTATAGAATTTAATGCATGAATCAATTTTACATCTGCGAGATGCCTTTGTTGTAAATCTTTACTTTTATACGCAACATCATGAACATGACACGCTTGATCAATCTTATTTACTGGATACTCTCCTGGTCTTGGTTGATCTTGATCATCAAGTCGGATGTCAAGTCGGGTTCCAGGACCACAATAATTATCTCCTGGTAAGTGTTTCTCACCGGCATATTTAGCCCACGGAGTTCCTGGTAATTTTCCTAATAAAGCGGCTATATCTCCACCTGTCTTTGTCCCTGAATCAGACATGGAGATAAATTTATATTTTTTCGTGCCGCATTTTACACATTTACCTTTTAATGCACGTCGTTTATTTTTTGTTATTATTGTTGTCAGTCCAGTAGTGGGTGTAGATAATCTACATCGAACACAATATAGACTCATATTATTAATAATATGGATATAATTGACTTTTCGGCGACACGAAAACAGGAGCCAGTGAAGCATCATCCAGCATTACCAAATTCGATAAGAATGATTATAATAGGTCCATCTGGATCGGGTAAAACACAACTATTATTAAATTTAATAATGCGATGGTTAAAATGGAGTAAATTGTATTTAGTAGCACCATCCGTAGATGATCAACACTGTTACAAAGTACTTAAAGATTTTAATGAAAATGCAAAATTGCTGAATGAAGATGGTGATGATGTTGTTGACTTTATTACCGATATTGATGAGGCTCCATCTGTAGATGACCTAGATGGATTTATTAATAATTTAGTGGTGTACGATGACGTTATGTTGGACAGACAAACAAATCCAGCTAGAATATTTTCTCGAGGTCGTCACAAAAATACTGACGTGATTTATGTTACACAACGATATACACAGATACCTAAAGTGATCAGAGATAACTGCAATATTTTGGTTGTGTTTAATGGAGTAGATAATTATACTCTACAGAATATTTATTATACTTGGTGTTCAGGGGACATGGACATGATTAAGTTTAAAAACTTCTTTTCAAAGCACAATCTGCTCCGTTCGGATTTATAACAATAAATCTTCATGACCCAAGATCCAGATATCGTATAGGTCTGGATAAAATCTTTGGTTAATCTGTGATTAACTCTGCTCCTCCTCTGCTAGAGAATTATTTCCCCTTTCTATGTATGTCTGTATGTATGCATGTTTGTCTGTATTTTAATTTATCAAAAATAATCAGTAGATCCTAGCGGTTACCCTTCAATGGAGCCCCTCGATAGCCTGTGTGACTTTCATGGGGTCCTTACATTGTCGTCTCTCTTATGACGTATTATGCGGCACGCCCATGTTCTGTTTCTTTTGGCTAACACCCTTTCTGGATGTTTATTTGGGGGTTCTTCCATGGGGCAGAGAGCTCAAGGCATACTACTGATTATTTTAGGGGGGGGTAAATTTGCATAGACACACCTCCCGGCGAATTTCTAATCGACGAAAGCGAAATATTAGCAATTCAGAAGGCTGTCTAGGCATTGCGATTTCGATAAAACCCCCACGAAACCCCGGGGTAGAATCCAAAATAGAATCCGACCACGAGATACGTGGTGGTTTATCGAAATCTCAGGGGATGCCTCCCCCCCTACTTATTAAAAGATATGGGCGACCCGGGGACCCGAACCCATCTCGGCGAGATCTGGGGTCGAACCGCAAACATCAGTATTAAAGTTTCCAACAACTTTAACATTGAGCTAACGAACTCGACTACGGATATACGTTTTAGAAATTATTATATGTGATTATTGTGCAATAGCATTTGATATCTGATTTTACAAATAAATAAATATTTATAATTTTATTAAGATATTTTGCCATTATATGTATGAACCGATTAAAATGTATTATATTTAAAATTAAAGCACGGAAATAAACTGCACACAAATACCTATCTTCGCTGAGATATCCGCGGTGATAAACACAGCTATTGTTTGAACTACCACACATGTCCTTGAAAAATCGGTACGCATACCTATCTCAGTACATGTATGTATGACTCACTTCATGTATATACATGCAATAGTTGATCTGGATAAATTCATAGCAGCAGGAAGGGTGAATGACAAAAATTGAGTAACCCGGTAAGTAAACTAAACGCACTATAACAAAAGTCAAAAATAAAATAACAAAGGTGAGCTAACCCAAACGATTTATTATTCGTTTTTTAAACCGTACGGTAATAATATAGTTAGAAGGCTCGGTTTATCGTTATTGACCTTATTTTTGTTATTTTATTTTTACTTAACGGTTCAGGCAAAAAGTTGTAGGGTTCACCCTTCCTGCTGCTACACAAGGAAGTTCATGTGATCATAAACGAACGTGTACAAGATTGATGGACGACGCTGAAATCGATTTTATAATTGCTGATACAACGGAAAGAAACACGTGTATAAGCCGGAGTAATGCTTATTTGTCGGACGGCAGTAAATTAGGCACAGTTGTGAGTTACATCGATGGTGAATCACCGCAGTTTACTCATTAAAGATCTTCGATGCTTGCGTTCGTTTCTATAAAGTTGCTATCGATGATAAACAGATTTCCTGACACCGCGGTTAGAATCGCACGGATTCATTTTATATAAATACAAAATATTTGGATTTGCTAATGCCGCTGCTTGGTACTGGTGAATGGGGTTCATGGAGAATGAAACAAAACAATATATTTAGTTATTCTGAATCCGCAGACGTTGAAATCAAGGAAGCATATTACAAGAATAACAATTAGGCACCGGGATAGACAGCGCCATCTGTAAATGATCCTGTATCCAGGCATAAAACCGTTTATCTCAATGGGTGTGGTGGTTCTGGTAAAACAACACGCGCGATTTAATTATTTCGGAATTTAGACATGATTGTGCTAACACCCACACACAGACTCGCCAGAGAAATGAACGAACGAGGAGTGAAATCTCAAACTTATCATAGTTTTTCTCCGATGGT
>JAECUM010017853.1:0-10000 GCA_016617855.1 Megalonaias nervosa | reverse complement strand
ACTACCACACCCCCAGTATGGCGTATTTAGCTTGGCTAGGAAAACCAAATAACCGAAAGTAAGCAAGAAGTGTTCATGTACTGTGACCTCATTTATTTGTTAAAATATAGTCATTGGTCAGACACTTCTGACTCTTCCGAAAAAGAATTCAAATATGCGTTCAAATTGTCTTGGAGTAATTAAATCAACAGCTTTGCAGTGAATCATAGATCATTAAAAATATTTGGTATTGAGGCATGTCCTAATCTAGTCTTACATTTGAGGAGGTCTCCGGTACTTCATATTCGAAATTAAAACTGAGACCAAGAGATTTACAGGCAGATGACGTTCTTCTGATATTTGTTTCTTTTTATACAGTTTTCGATCTGCGTTATTTTAAGTTTCTGAAAAGATGTAAACAAAAAAAAAAACAATCTATCAAATTAGGGGCTCTGCAACAATTACAGGTAGGTACAATGGGATGCTACGAACCTCTATGCCATATCTGTCTCTAATACTACTAACCCTATCTTCTCTAGCCAAGGTTCCAAAGCATTTAAACATATCTACACTTTGCTGGATCAATCCGATATTTCAGCGCTTTATCCTTGTGGCATCTTTTGGATTTCGTGAGTTGTTACCCTAGTATATAGTGTCAAATAACCAATAGTGTGTAACAATGGTGCTTTGTACATCGGCCGAAAATGGAGGACGTAACTGACTTCAGAAGCATACTTTGTAAGTTTTAACATCGAAAGTATGACTAAGTACTTGTCAAAAGTCATCACAGCCATATCTGATGGATATGATGTATTGGTACAAATGTGGGCCGGCAGTGGAATATTGCTTATTTATGAGGCCATTCCAGTTTTGTGCTTCTCTTGTCTCGATCACGTAAGGAACAGAACATATACTTTTATGACTCTATGGTCATAAACTTAAGTAACATAAAAGAAACAAAACCAACAAGTTTTCTAAAACTTAACAAACAATTTAATTATCAAAGTTTCCAATTAGAATTTCAGAAGAACTTCCATTATTATCAAGTGAATCCAGACTAAGCCTTATAAACGAATGAAAAGTTCCTTATAAATTTCAATACTGGAAATATACTGGTCCCCCAAGATCCGTGACGTTATCAAGATGGAATTGACCACGTAAGAGTCCCAGAATAATATTATAGCCCAGATAATGAGCACTTTCTATTTCCACTGAACAGTCCAAACAAATGATTTTTTCCTGTAATAATGTTTAAGTACAACATAAAATACGTCTGCAGACTTACAGTAGGAACACAATAAGTGCTAATGACTCCAAAAATCGGAATGAATCTGGATGTTTAAATTTCTCCTAATATACACCGTATATTGCGACTGTACTTCGCAATAGACCCCACGAAACAGCACACACAATTGATTTTACTTCGTATTCAGCATATTCACGTAACCTAGTACGACCAATCGGAAGCCATATCATTATTCTGGAAACATCTATATCCAATCCGTCGCTGAGAGACTATGCCATAGGCGTCATTTTATGTCTTATTATTAAGATTAGTATTACTAATTGTCAACACATATGTACACATCTATGTATAGGTCATATGCATTATTATACTCAAATCACGTAGGCCATAATTACCTAAAGATATTCTGTATACATTACAGCGATGAGTAAGATTTCTAAAAATTAGATGATGTACCAGGAGTTACAAATAATATAGATATACGTAACAATATGTATGATCGATAAAGTATTATCAGATAGCCTGACATCCAGACATCCATGCAGCCAGAGAGAGAGAGAGAGAGAGAGAGAGAGAGAGAGAGAGAGAGAGAGAGAGAGAGAGAGAGAGAGAGAGAGAGAGAGAGAGAGAGAGAGAATATGAAGGTGTAGGTAAATATTAATAAATAATATACATGTAAAGTCAGATTTGAATCATTGCAAAACAAATGCGTATATTTCATTAGCACTGAAAGATCGCACGACCAAAATCCCATAAGGCTAAGTAACATGGTGATTCAGAGGGTTATATATATATATATATATATATATGGGCAGGCAGAAGAGCAGTGAGTATATATATATAAAAGGTATATATATATATATATATATATATATATATTCTACCTCCAAAGTTATTATCTATTGCTTTTCGTTGTCGTTTTTTTACAACTAAAATTAAGAAATAAAAAATTCGGATCAAAGAAAATATTTCGCTTTCGAGAATATCTTTGCTTCCGTCAAGGGACATTTCATTGTATTTTGCTTATGCGTTTTAGAGTTATTTCATAATTGCGTTTCAGAATAATTGTACAAACAAAACATGTGGTCATTGAGGCATCAACTATTGTTAGCTAATAACTCTCGTCAGTGATTTCAGTCACCTGTTATCTGCCAGGTGAGCGAGTGATATTGTCGAGAGGCACCGTCCATTAACTGAATGGCTTTAATATGAGCATTTTATAGTGAAGAAAATCCATTCAGATCTTCATAACTGCTACAAGGAATGGTCGTAACCTTTAAAAGTAGTTTGGTATTTTATCGTGCGAATGCTGAGACCTACGACCAAGGGTTTGTGTAGTGTTGAACCAGTAGTCAGGCTCATGCAAAGTTGCCATTGAACCAGAGATTTGATGCTATAAACACCTATTCGGTTGTTAATACGATTGTTCCCTCACAAAATTTGAAGACAACTGATTAAACATGAGGTTTCCTATGCAACTTAAAAAGTTATAGGCATACACCAGGCAAAGCGAAAAGTGCTATCGATTGATCATACAAAGTAAAATTATATATGGAGAAAGAATATTATAATAAAAGTTTGAGAATTGTTAATTCGTCCTCTCCTGAGTCTTCAAGCCAGAGTTCCGCGGGTTTCTACACCCTTTGCACCACTCTAGACTAAGTCCACAGCCTAAAAAATGATGGAACCGTGTCGATTTTGGGCAACCTTGCATACTGGATGAACTAAACTTAAATTTAAATCAAATTATTCAGTAAATAAAATTCAATTAAATCAAATTGAGCCTAATATTTTATCAAGCTTCCTTGAGATGGAAAGATCGCTGAAACCTTTCCACAGCCTGATACAAACATATTGAAAATGTTGAAATCAGGAATTTAAACTCCGGTATTACTGGTGTGAGGCGCTGAATCCGGCCCTATGTTTGTGCTCAACAAGATACATACAAGTTCCTCATGATTAAAAGACATAGTAGAGAGGATAGAATTAGCTAATAAACATTTGCTTCTAATATTTTTTGTTGTTGTTGTTGACCTTACGACTATGCATTGTCAACCAACAATTACTTGAACACGTGCTTGTTCCAGACATGTGTAATAAGGGAAACAACTTTATTTTAAACAGAAAGAAACGTAGAAATATTTGTATCCTGTCCTAGAGATGTCACATCCCAGCCCAAGAACTATTGCACAGACAGGGACAATGATTTACTTAATGCAAACATTTAATATTAGTATATTGCAATTAATCCCAATTCCTACGACAATTCAAGACACAAAGCTCAACAACAACATACACACAAAGCTTAATGCAGTGAAGGTATTTATTAGTGAAAAATGGACACAACTTTGAGATTGTAAAAGATTGAAAATACATACATGAAAAATTAACTTTGAATATAATTTCAATACATGAATATGCCGCAAGTGAACCCTCGGAAAATATATTCACAGCTTACATGCATAGTATTTGAATGAGGAAGGTTGCCGATCCCAAATTTGGTTGATTTTGGCAACCTCACAATACGCGTAGGGCCATCGTCATGGGCCTTTTCGTGGATTCTGCAATACTTTTTCCCAATTGTGGATCACGGAAGGTGACGCTCGCCAGGGCGTTGTTTTGTCCAGCAAGAGATGCACTGAACTGGAATTTAAGCTCAAATTACTGAGTAAGCTAAATAATATTAAATAAAAGCTATCTTAAGATATTGTAAAACAAGCAAGACTCATTTAAATGAAAACATCACTAGAACTATTCCCGAGCAAGATCGGAAAAATGTAGAAAGAAGGGAATTATTTTCCTTTGGAAATGTTGCGAAGAGCAAGATCCGTCACTTGGCAGGATAATGCATCTTTTGCAGATCTTGCCCCTGTCATGCAACACCAACTCCGTAGTCAGATAGTGATAATGTGAAGGAAATCTTCCAACGTAAGAGCTTCCTTGTATCATATTTGGTCACTGCCAAACAACCACTTTCACGTCTCAAGTCAGGACGTGATAGCATCTGTGACCATATCGAACAAGTATAATGTAAGGACGAATCAAGTTTAAATAACGTTCGTAACATTGATTGCCTCACTTCAACAACGGGCACTCGCCCTATGTCATTTACACTACAATGTACAACAAGGGAAACTGGAGCATCCACCACCTTTAAGATAAGCAACAGTGTTTTGTAGAGCTGGTCCCATTTCCTATTTCCGCATTCCTACCGACAAACACTGATTGCAGTCTGTTGAGGCTAAGCTTAACTCAGTCCATTGGGAAAAAGAGAAACATGGTTGATAATGGAAGAACACAATACATATGTCTTCTCCTGCATGTCTGCAAATCCTAATGTCTTAATGTCACGTTCAGGTTTTGTTTGCTTCGTTTATTTAATTGCTTTGTAGGAACAGGATTTGAATACTTGATTCCCAATGTACTAGTTATTCTTTTTGCTTCTAAACGTGAAGGCAGTGATTGCAGCTCCTATACCAAGGAACAAGATTTAAATGTCTTATTCTTCACCCCCATCCAACTTACAAATAGAATAATCGTCTGAGCAGTAGGCTTTAAATGCAAGCGAAACAGGATACAATTGAGGTTTGATTATATGAAAAACAACATTCGCGCCTTCTCTAGCCTGATCGGTCTTTAACTTGTCCACTCTCAGTTGCAGTGCAGAGCCACGGTCAAAGAAGTTTAAATTCAATAGAACAATTACATTTGTTTCATAACAAAGCAGACATGATGGGCATCCTGAAGTCCACACTTTGTCTAACTTTCACATGGTAATCAGTTTGATCTTAACAACTATCATCTGCGTCATGTCGGATACTCCCTGAATTTAATATTATGAACTCTATAACAGAAACGTAAACGTGTCTATAATAAGCACTGAACGGCAAGCCGACATATAAACTATAAATCCCGCAATTTATTGAAACGTTGTATGCTTGAGTGGTTCATAGTTCAAAAGTCTATAAAAGCCATTGTCATGTGTAATAAATTTTCCAGGATTTTTTTTTTTTTTTTTAAACAAAGGCAGCTGTTGTAAATATATTATCCTTAGATTTAATACGATCCCTTCTCAAAATATTCTGGTACAAGGTTAGACTGCAGCCAGGGTGTAAGTTGACTGAATCGGGCTATCTGCTGATCAAAGAGAGCATCAGAAATACCATTGGTTGGACCTCATTCGTCTGAATATTCTATGCCATAATCTGCAAAATGAGATAACGCACTAACTGGTGGAACCATTATACATTGATGAATTTTTATTTAAATATATATAAATATAGAAAGAAGCAGAACCTAAGTATTTAAGGCCAAAACAATAGGGATAAATTTAAACATATGAGCTGTTTGACGGTTTACAGGACAGAGATAATAAGAACAATTAAAATGAAAATAAACAGCTTGCTGCACTGCCTGTAATCAAACGCAGCTTCTTTTTGTTGCCCCAATCAGTTCAAGCAGCAGAGGAGGTGAACAGACCACTTGTCTGAATTGTCATTTGTCTAAAAAATAAAGCTTCCTACGAAAATGAAATCTCAAGGTCGATAACGTTAAACAAAGCCTCTAACTGACCATGAGATTTCTCTAATTGGGTTAGCTCATTTTGTTATTTTATCTTTGACTCTTTGTTTTTATTTATGGTGTGTTTCGTTTACTCGCCGGGTCACTCAATATTGGTCGTTCACCTCCTCTGCTGCTGTAATTAAATCATTGTTATATCAATAATGGTTGGAGAACCACATTCATCTAGATTAGCTCGAGAGCGACTAGAGGCAATTCAAAAATATTTACCTGTTCGTGATTCTGTTAAGCAACAACTACAAGCGCGTCAGGAATCTCAAGTTGAATTTGCAGAAGGTGCAGAACAATTATTTAAACCTGTTACAGAGACCACTAAAAGTCTTCTTCCTACGTTCGAAAAGACCGCTGAAGCAACTGAAAAAAATAGCAGAAAGAACTAAGAAAACAAAAAAGATTTTACGGGAGCTTCCAGTTGAAATAGCTGCCGCGTTGCCACCGCCGAATGAACAATATGATGATGAACAACTGATTGGAGAACAACCAATTGCAAAACAACCAGAATTAATAACAGCTAGAAGTAGAATTAGTTTTTTGAATAAGTTTTCCAAAACAAGAATTGAAAAAATTAAATCTGTTAAAGACATAGATGAATTAGCTGAACTAGCTGTTAATAGTTATTCAAAACGGAAGCGTTATCTAAAACCCGAATACGGCGGTGAATATATAAATGCTGAAAATTGGGAAAAGTGGTTATATCGTGTGTACACTGGTAAAAAAAAATCCGACGTAATGATAAAGAATATCCTATCTATCTTGATAGTATAAACAAATGTAAATCATCGAAATTACTTCCAGAACAACAAATGGAAGTCAGAATGTTAGAACTAATGATTGATGAGGAACAAGCAAGGATAACAGAACAAAGACGAAAAGAAGAAAAGAGAATGTTGGAACAAGAAAATAAACGGAGAAAAAACAACAAGAGGAATATGAGAAAAGACAAGAGGAGTTAAAAATATGGCAAGAGAAGCAGGAAGCAGAACGCCAAAGAAAACTAGAAGAACTAGAGGAAGATTATCTTTATCACCTGGAGATGAAGATTCATTCGGCGCAACTGGAAGTGACCTTGCTAATCAGGGAAGTGGTCTTATTACTCCATGTCCAAACAGCCTTCTCTCCGATGTTAATCAGCTAGAAATCCTCATTGGAGGAAAACGAGCTGGTATTAATTCCCCAGAAATAATTAATGAAGCAACTGATATTTGTAGACGATTACTTACAGGCGGTATCATGGATATTAATGTGTATCGGTCTCTCATTAATGAAATTGCCGATGATTACCACAGTGACTAAGTATGTAATTAGATACAATGACTATAATAAGATGATCATACGTAATGCTCAACGTAGACCGACTATGGTCAGGGTAATAAATTCACGATTACCAGTATACAAAACGACCTACGGAGATGGACTAGGTGATGTTGTTCAGGGTCTATTTAGAAGGTTAGCCCCAAAAGCAATACCGATTGCAAAGCAACTGGGAATGAATGCTATTGATGTTGTTCGTGAAAAAGGTATTGGTGCTGTTGATGATGTTGCTAGTAAAGCATTTTCAGCAATCAAGGGTAGACTAGCACGATTAATACGACGAAAACCTCAGCCACCAATGAAACTGGCCAGCACTGAAGTGATGCCCGCAAATATTAGTGAAATAATAAATCAAGCTGCGAATCAAAAACATGCAGAGGTGGCTGATGTACCAATGTCAGAAAAAGACAAAAATATAACCGCTAGTCTAATTGCTGGAAGTGGTCTTCGTGTTAGACGATAATAAATATAATAAAGATGTTCAAACGTATATCTGATCCCGCATTTGACATGGACGCACCAGTTCTCAAGGATGAGTCTGTGCGCGATTATCAATATTATTCTTATGACGCACGAATTTCAGACCAGAGTGGACGAATTGAATTTCAAGTTCAAGATACAAGCAGATATTTTTTACCTGCTGAGGCATTTATCGAGATCGAAGGTGAAATTTTAAAAACAGATAATACTGAATACGACGCTGGTGGTGGTGTTGGTTTTGTTAATAATGGCATCATGGCGTTGTTTGACAGCGCTACGTACATGATCGATGGAAAAAATATTGAATCAATTCAAAAAGATGTAGACGTTGCCACGACAATATTGGGTTTAGCAAGATACAGCGACGATTATTCAAGATCAGTTGGTCCGTCAATGATGTTTGTAAAGGACACTTCTGATCATCCTGAATACAACCAGTATGAAATAGGACAACCAAGAAACATTGCTAGAAATGCCAACGTGGATGTGCAAAGTATGATTATTAATGTTGACCCAGATTTTAATTTAGGATTTAGATCACGTCGAGCAATGTTGCAGGGTGGAAGAAGAGCGTTTTCATGTACAATTCCACTGTCACATATATTTGGATTTTGCAGAAATGTCAGAAAGGTCATTTTCGGAGCCAAGCACACAGTTATACTTGTAAGAAAGGCTACCGACAATGATGCAATTTGGCGAGTTGTTGGTGATGCTGGTAAAATAATGCTGACAAAACTTTCATTGTGGATGCCAGTATTAACTCCAACAATATCTGAAGACGAACGTTTATTATCTTTTATGGGTCAAGGTGGTAAATCAATGTTATCATGGTTAACAATGACCACAGATAGTGTTCAAAGTACAATTAATGGATTACATGGCAAATAGCTTCTCAGCAAGGTGTCTCTGCACCGCGACATATATTTATTGCATTACAAGATGCTGCACGAGTAAACTCACAAACACGAAGTATAATGATATTTGACAAACTTGGTGTTTCTGAGGTTTCACAGAGAATAAATGAACATCAAGAACCAGCTGAAGATATATTATTACATTTTGATCAAAATCATGTAGCTCGTTCATATCATCGCTTGATGACATTTATGGGGCGCGATCAGAATATTGATTCTGGTATACAAATATCACAGTTAGATTTTACAACCTTATATCCAATTTATTACTTTTCACTAGAACATTTAGATTTAACCAGACAATCTGTTGTAGATATACATTTTCGAGCTCGTGTTAGCATAGATGCTGGAGCTATTCCTAATTACAGAGCAATTGCTGTTATACTCAGCGATAAATCAATGTTACTTGACGGTGTTGGTGGACGAATGAGAGTCGTTGATTCTCCAGTAGAAAACATGTAATTAGATCGTTTATGATATTATAATGTCATATAATCACGTTAGTGTTACCCTGACTCCTGGTCAGATTAAAAGGCTACAATCAGCATCAAAAGATAACTGCGGAATAAAAATATCGCTAAAAAAAGAACAAATGAGTGGTGCAAATAAATTATCGTTGACCGAGCGTCAGTTCAGAAACTTCAATGAAGCCAAAAAATCAAATAAAGGTATAAAACTTAATCTTTCTGCGGGTACCATTAAAGAGATCGCTAAGACGGGTGGCATATTTCCACTTCTTGCAGCTATACCAGCATTAATTGCCGCTGCAGCCCCAGCTGTTGCAAAAGCAGCTGCATTAGGTGCTGTTGGAACTGCTGCTGGAATGGCATTAAAGAAAGCAACCGGACAGGGAATCATGCACGCAGAAAGCTTAAAAAAAAGATCACGGACAAAACAACACGGAAGACGTCTAAGAGCACCAAACGTGCCACAGCCGGTCCGTCTAAGATTATCAGGCCCAGTATACGGTCGCGGTCTAAGATTGCCATGGACCCCATATTCATGGTACGGAAAGGGTCTAAGACTTCCCGGGACAGTTCATTGATTCTGCCCATGTCCAATTTTGATTTACTTGATGCTGATAAAAAATTAAAAATAAAAAACTTCAGAGGTGTTTTTATGCGTGATCAATTACCAAAACAACCAAACGATATTGAAACTGGTATTATTAATCTCGATAAAAACTCTGGTCATAGCACTCGCTGGGTTGCATATGTAATTGATCCACGTGGAATAATTTATTTTGATTCGTATGGGTTGGCGCCACCAAAAGAATTTTTAAAATATGTTAGCAGCATGCAAAGTATTCCAATCTCGTATTCAACATTACCAACACAAACATTAACTGATCCGCCAATATGTGGTCGTGAAGTACTCGCTGTACTTGATGCTGTATCTTCGGCACCACCAGGAAAACCACCTCATAAAGTCGTACATGAATATACTACGTTGTCACATTTAAACAGACATTAGTAAATATAATAGTAGA